>JAMPIV010019422.1:0-135146 GCA_024509875.1 Oreohelix idahoensis | reverse complement strand
TGCCTTCATTGGGTGCGTTGGCATACTGTTGTACTTTTCCATCTGGATCATGCTTTTTGTGTCTCTTCTATGGGACAATGTCTGTAATCCCGCAGCCTTCTGCATCTCTGTTATTGGTGTAGTTTTCATGGCTCCTGTAATGAGCCTGAGAGCTTGATTTTGCACCTTGTCCAAAGACTGCAGATGTGAGTTAGCAGCTGATGACCATTGCTTGCGAGCCAAAACTCTAAGTGTGGTCTTATTACTCCATTATAAATCTTCTTTAGAGTTCGTTCATTTGCTCCCCAGTTGGTACCTGCTAATTTTCTGAGTATGCCTAGTCGTCTTCGGGCCTTTCCTTCTGCATTTTCAATATGCTTATTCCATGTAAGTGTCGTAAATTTATTTTGAGAGAAAAGAGTCTTAGAAATAGTAGTCCGGTTTAGAGTGTAGAATGATGATGAAAACTCAGTGATAGAAATGTATAGATTAAATATGATGCTCCACAGAGTGCTGGAGGAGAGTAAAGACAGACAAATCGTTTCTCTCAATCTTCTCTTCCACTCTCCTGGTCAAACAATTATTTGCCAGTTTTCCAGACACACTTCTGTGCTCACACCGATTTGTTGCTTCAAGCACTCAGACGACGTGGATACAGCTATATTAAACAAATAGGGAATGTTTGGGCTTTTGGGTATTCCAACACAGTCCGATTTAAGTTTATGATGTTTATTTACCGTAAAGATCAAATCACAAAAAAACAATATCAAGTGTTACATAAAATTATCATAAGTACCGAAAAAAATGCAAATATCAAGGTAGGGAGGGGTGAAGAAGATTGGTATCGACTAAGCCCTTCCCGCTTGTATTAGACAAAGATAAACCCAGACTCAAGATAGATAGTTATCAGGAGCATAGGTAATGTAACCCAACAGTGAATTTAATTACTCTGAAAGAGGTGTTACAATATTAGTTATGGTGGTAGACAAAATTTACTGTTATCCCAATGGGTGTCTTCCCTTTACAAAGCAAAGAAAAAAAAGGGGGGGGGGGGGGGCGGGGAATGAAAAAGAGTTAAAAAATTATCCCATTAACAAAAAAAAAAATGGAACAATGCCGGATATACAGAAAAAGTAATACCCGGTAAGCAAGTTAACAAATGGTTTGTTGCAAAAAAATTAAATCTCCTGTCATTCATACACACTGTGCGGATCCACACTCATATACACCACACACTTACCGAGTTGCAGCATCAGACAATCCCTTAGAATGATAAACACAATAATTAACTCTTGACGTATGACAACTGTCTAGTCCTTCTATGTCCCGCCCCAGATAATGCAAGGATTCACTGAGAGCAAATATTCCCGCTTATCGCCGGACTTGAAGTTCTAAGAGTTCTTGTGTTTTATTATAAAGAAACGAGTCTATGGGATGGCACTGACGCAGATCGACATAGGGGTGAAAAATGAGGTGATGGTATAATCCTTCACTGCGTGATGATAGCCACTGACCGGGAAAGTTTTTAATCCAGTGAGGAAAAACTCTGCTCGGTCACAGTCAGGTAAATCGGTAATCTCTCACAATAGAGCAGTATATCAACTATCGCTACTGGCACTGTTCATCTTCCAGTTTATCTTACAGATTGTAAGTTAAATTTGATGATAATAATCAGATGTTCTTGGGTAGGCTTTCCTTCATGTAATTATGCTAGCCAGGCCGTACCGGACCACCACAAGATTTACTTTAAAAAAATGTCTCATCAAACTGTCTGGAAGTTTAAGAACCGAGTATGGAAGCTCTGAAAGATTTCGTTATTGCTGGGATTGCAAAAGGTGATCAATCTAGAGAAAAAGATAGAAAACCCATAACAACATAATCATACTTTAAAAATCATATAATTTTCTAAGCGCGCGATAAATTTTCTGTTAAGTCTTTTATCCATTAGTGTATTTAATTATGTATTTAATAAACACTGCGCGAGTTCTAGTGGTTTAATCACACATCTATAAATATAGGACTTAACTAAATTTATTAATTATAAATTCCTTCGCAACTTTAAAAGTTAATTTAAGCATCTATTATCTTTTGAAATAATATAATAGATTGAACATTATATTTACAACTAGAACTATTGAGACGGTTTAATTTAATAGGTTTAAATTAACACAAAATCCAATGAAGTATAATGAATGAACTAGACCACTGATCACTTTACACAATATATATATTACCCCGCTTTGCACAGAATAGAAATTCACTGCAAATATATGTATAAAATCCATGGGAAATCTAGCAAGATTTCAAATATCGCTAGTGCTTCTATCAAGTTCTGGCCAGCGAATGATGAAGTGTATTTCTGAGTGATCTGTATATCTACAACTGGAATGCAAGATGAATGGGACATGATAACTTTGACAGCTTTTTTTATCTCATGACTTTGGGGGATCTGACCGCCAAATCCAAAGAGAGAAGCCGCCCCTGGCCTCTCGTATCTTCGTTCGCTGCTTGCGTCAGCTTTCCCCAGTCGCTCTGGCTCTGCGATCGTTCCACCGGGGGAACTTAACACCGAGATGCGAAATCGTTTCAGGGACCACTACTGTCTTTGATAGCGCCGATAGTCTCCCCTGAAATCCCTCAGTCTGTCTCTTTGATCTCGTGCCGCATACTAAATGAGTCCCGGTCGGTTCGCTCTGGCGAAACGAAAGGTTACAACAAATGTTCAGGGGTTCTAATGTTATGACAAGCTAAAGGTCCCTTTAAATCATCCATCATATCAGGGAAAATTCACTTGTCGAACTAGACGTACGTCACAATCGTCCCCACTTTTAGACATGAAACCATTTTTCATGTTTCATTTTTTTGACAATGGAGGTGACCTGATTGGTGATTTTAGGACGAGTGGTATCTTCAGTTTGCTCTTCTTCCTCTGTAGACCAGTTTCTACTCAGGAAATCAGCCCCGACATTCTGTCTTCCCGGAATATATTCCACTTTGAAAGAATAAACGCTTAAAAGAAGCGCCCAACGCATGATCCTTGCGTTAAATTCTTTATTGGCACCAAGAAATGCTAACGGAGCGTGGTCTGTTTGCACCGTGAAAGATGTACCATAGAGAAACTCATGATGGCGTCTGATACCGTCAATCAGAGCAAGACATTCCCTTTCAACTACGCTGTAGTTCCGTTCCGCTTTATTTAATTTCCGACTGCCATAGGCAACTGGAAATAGCATGTTCAGGTCACTGTCATCGGCTTGAAGCAGTGTTGACCCGATGCCCTGACCTGACGCGTCAACTCTCAGTACAAAAGGTTTCTTGAGGTCAGGCAACCTCAAAATGGGGTATGCAGACAACTGTCCTTTCAAAGTGCTATACGCGTGTTCGCACTTTTGATCCCATATGACCTTATCAAGGTCAATCTTTCTTTGTGAGGTCAGTCAGAGGTGCCGTCAGTCCGTTGAAGTTCTGGATGTACTTCTGATAGTATGCACATAATGATAGGAAGGAACGTACGTCTTTCTTCGTTCGGGGTCTTTTTGCTGCCACTATTTTCTCCACGTTCTTCTTAATAGGCCAACTGCATCCGTGAGAAATAGTGTGCCCCAGGAAGTCTAACTGTTCAAACCCGATGAGACATTTGCTAGGTCTGGCTGTGAGACCCGTTTCCTGTAGTCTCCTGAGGAGCATAGCAACCGTAGCAATATGTTCTTCATAGGTTTCCGATGCAATTAATATGTCATCCATGAAATTATGGATATGGGGACTTTGCAAAGGTTCTAGAAGCTTCCTCATCATCCTGGTGAACACTCCTGGTGCGTTATGCAAACCGAACGGCATCACGTTAAATGTGTAATGTCCTTCACTAGTGCTGAAAGCTAACAAAGGTTTAATTTCCTCCTTGACTGGTATCTGATAATAACCTTTACTGAGGTCAATCTTGGAGAAAATCTTTGCTTTGCTGAGCTTGGTGAACAACTCAGAAACAGTTTGGAGAGGTTCGGGCTGGAATTCCGTTACAGCGTTTAGCAACCTGTAATCAATGCACAGCCGAACTTCCTTATTGGGCTTCTGCAACAGCACTACGCTCGAGCTGTAAGGAGATGTAGACTCACTGATAATTCCTGCCTGACGCAGCTTGTCTATTTCTCCGCGAAGTGCATCCGCTTTAGCGTACGGGATGGGGTAAACTCTGGTTTGAACAGGGGTCTCGTTTGTTAATTTCATATCAAATTCAATGAGATTTGTTCGACCAGGTACATCCGTTAAGACTGCACTGTACTGTTTTAGTAGAGCCCTGGTTTCTGTTTGTTGTTCTGGTGAGAGATTGTCGCCGAACTTGACATCTTTAAAGGATTCTGTGGGTTGCAATGGATACTCCATGCAACCATCATCATCTTCCTCGTCTTCCGTTGCTATGGCGACAGCCAGGAGATGCTCGGAGGATGGCACCGGTCTTTCCAAATATTTCTTTAGCAGATTTATGTGGAAGACCTTCTCCTTTCCTTTGATGGAGATCTTGTAATTGGTACGTGAGATCTTTTTAAGGACGGTAAACGGTCCTTGCCATCCGATGCGAAGTTTATTGCTTCCGGTTGGAAGTAGCAATAGACTTTCTCCCCTGGTTGTAGTTCTCTCTCTTTTGCAGCTTTGTTGTATCTTTTAGTAATTTTAGCGCGGGCTTTCTTAAGGTTGGTAGTAGCTAGATCCCATCCTAGCTTTAGCCTTTCCTTAAGCTCAGATACATACTTGCTTGCAGAGACGACTGTCTCGTCAGCCTTCTGGTCTGTCAGGGACCGAAGTAAGGCTTCTAGTGGCCCTTAATAGGTCTGCCAAATAAAAGTGTAGCTGGCGCAAAACCCGTAGACGCTTGGGGTACCTCTCGGTAGGCGAATAAGGCAGCCGATATATATTGGTCCCAGTCTTCCGGTTTCTCCTGACCCAGCTTACGTAACATCATGGTGAGGGTTACCGTTTTAAAACGTTCCACGAGCCCATTTCCGGCCGGATGGTAGGGACTTGTGTGGATATGTTTGGCCCTCAAGATCTTAAAGATCTCCTCCATTAACAGGCTACGGAATTGGGATCCATTGTCCGTCAAAACTTGTTGAGGGAATCCCAACCGTGTAAAAATTTGCACAAGGGCTTCTGCGACATGCTTGGAATTAGTGCATGGTAGCGGTACAGCTTCGGCCCACATAGTGCAAGTGTCAACTAAGGTCAGGATGAACCTGTTCCTTCTTTTGGTCTTTTCCAGGGGACCAATAATGTCGACAGCAACCCGTTCAAATGGAGTCCCTACTATTGGCATTTGCCCCATAGGTACTGGGGGTGTCAAGTGCTTGGGTGCTACCCGTTGGCACTGGGCGCAGGATTTCACATACCTGACAATGTCAGAGTTCATTCCTGGCCACCAATAGTGGTTTTTTTTTATTCGCTGAATAGTGGCGTTTTGTCCCATATGTCCGCTAAAGGGAAGAGAGTGCCCCATTTCTAAGATCTGGTTTCTGTACTGCGTCGGTACTAGGAGCTGGTTATTCCCCGTGTCCGGGTTGCCCGTTCTACGATACAATACACCATCCTTAGAAAAGATGTCTCCGTTGTGTCTGGGGGTCCTTAGCCATGGGCAGTTTTTTAAAGCAGGGCGCCAGAGTAGGGTCCTTTTGTTGCGCCTCCTTCAGTTCATTCGGCAACAAATTTGGCGCAGGCTCCCTCTCCTTCTTGGCTTGCCCTCTTGTGGTTACCGCTGCCACAATCGGCTCCTTAGGTCTCCCAATGAACACATATCTACATCCCAAGATAACTGGGTAGATAGGATCATCCATAATGGCCGCTTTAATAACCCCTCTGACAAAATCAGAGTGTATTTCTACCAATGCGATAGGAAGCGTCCTGGGTGCATCACTCCTGAAAACTCCACTAAGTTTGACGGTTTCCTCTGTCTCCTGACCGGGTTTGACTAGGTGCCTAGCGACAATACAATCAAAACTTAATCCAGTGTCAAAAAGACAAGTAGTAGAGGTACCGTTCAAAATTACAGTTCCTCGAGTTGAGGGTCGGTCCCCCCAGGTTGAGAATCACTGACATTGACTCTACCTTTCGAGGCTGTATGCAAACATCCAATGCGGTTTGCACCGGTTTGTTTGCCCTGATCAGACGTTCCTGGTGTAGGGGTCTTCCCTTTTCCTTGACCTTGGTGGCCGCGCTGCCACGTAGGCTTGTTGGGTTGATCAGAATTGTTGTTGGGGGGGTATCGGGTTTTGTAGAATTTCGATTTTTCCTGGGGAGGTTTCTGGGTATTTTTATCTCGTTGGTTAAAATGTTGAGAGGAATTGGAAGAATAGGATGACTGCTCTAGATTCTGTTTTCGAGATGGCTCATCTGTGGGTTTACGTTTAGTGCTGGGAAGTTCGGCCATTGCATTGCTATAGCGTTCGGCTTTATTGAGTATGTCTTCAAGCCTGACTGCCCCCTGTTCAGCCAAAAATCTACGAGTTTCATTCGACAAAGTGGATTTTATCTGCTCCACAAGAACAAGTTCGAGGAGTCCCTCATATGAAAGAGGTAGGTCAGATAATTCAATGCACTTTGTCAGATAACCCGTGAGACGTGAAGAGAACTGGGGAAATGTTTCCGTGCTCTCTTTTCGGCTGTTTCTGAACAACTGCAGAAACTTTCGGGCAGTCATCTCAAACTGCTGTAGTAAGGCCTTCTTCAACAGGTCATAATCATGTTGATTCGGTCCCAGCTTTGTGTACACGTCATAAGCATTGCCTTTCAGTGACATTGAGAGTTTAAGCGCCCAGCGGGTACTCTCTAATCCATAAAGATTCGCGAGTCTCTCGAATTTTTCTAGGTAGCTGTCAATTTTTTCGTTATGGCTAGGAAAAGATTCTAAAGAAAACGACATAGCAGTTAATTGGGCAGATTGAGTACTGGAGAGGTCCATTGATTGAGACTGGGGCGAAGACGGCTCTCCGTTAGTCGAAGTAGAGGCGCCCCGACTCTCTAGAGCCTTAAGCGCCAGTTCATGTTGTCTTTCCTTGTCTCTCTCTCTCTCTCTCTGCGAGTTTCCATCTCTGCTTCAATTTTCTTCTGTTCCAAAAGACGTTCTGCCACTTCTTTCCTCTCAGCTTCGGCTCTCTGTTGCTCCGCGTCATATATTTCCAATTCCTGGTTGATAAACGCGTTTGCAGCTTCTGCATCTAATCCTGCCTCTTTCGCTTCCAGCCTCAAGATGGACCTCATCTTTATCCTCTCTGCCATTGTTAAAGAATAAGATGAAGTATGCCTAGAGAACTAGTAAGAAGAAACGCGAAGGGGAGGAACTCTGAACCGCTACGAGAAAAAAAAAACAAACACAAGAATAAATTTACCTGTGTTACCTCCTACCTGTACTGTGCAAACTTATCGCTGCTATTATCTGGCAATTAAGGCTCTAAACGCAAGCGACTATGCCACTAAATGGTAAGTTACACTGGAAAAGAATCTACTTTTACTAACAGTAGAGAAAAATTTATATTAAAACAATTTAAAAGGAAAAAAAAAATTTTTCCCCTAAATTTTAAATCTCTGACAACAAACTCCGTCCCTAAAGTCAATTATTGAGATGAGACGTTGTTAACTTAATTTTTAAAAATCAGAACAATCCGTCTTTAGCTAAGCTCAACTCTTGTTAACTTCAAAAACCTTTAGTGACTGTAAAACAATCACGCAATCCCAGCAACTCTTACAAAGAAAGAAATTGAATTATCTCCGCCAGAGGATAATTAAAATAGCAAATATTTTTGTTTATCTGTACTTTCTACTGCTGTGGAGAGAAAACAACCTGTAAATATGCTGTGTGGACAACCCAAATACTTAAAGGACGTTTGTCTAGGGGTGTAATTATTTATTTATTTCCCTAATTCACAAAGACAGATCATTCACACTCTACCTAGTTAGACCCAGACTAAATCAGACTCAAAATACCTTTAACCCGGCTATGCGATTGCCTCAAATGTAGCTCAAGATCCCAGAACCAGCCCACAAATACGTGTGCATCAAATGTATCTCAAAATTATCCCGGCGAGCCAGCCAAATATTGTCGTAAATTTATTTTTTAGAGAATCTCTGTAAACAATAGTAGTAGAGTGCAAACACCTAGAAAATGGGAAAGTTAATTCGGCCACAGTGTTTTTTTTCAATTCGGTAGTTAATGTGTTAGAGTGTAGAATGATGATGAAAACTCAGTGATAGAAATGTATAGATTAAATATGATGCTCCACAGAGTGCTGGAGGAGAGTAAAGACAGATGTATTTACGACAAATCGTTTCTGGAGGAGAGTAAAGACAGACGTATTTACGACAAATCGTTTCTCTCAATCTTCTCTTCCACTCTCCTGGTCAAACAATTATTTGCCAGTTTTCCAGACACACTTCTGTGCTCACACCGATTTGTTGCTTCAAGCACTCAGACGACGTGGATACAGCTATTAAACAAATAGGGAATGTTTGGGCTTTTGGGTATTCCAACACAGTCCGATTTAAGTTTATGATGTTTATTTACCGTAAAGATCAAATCACAAAAAAACAATATCAAGTGTTACATAAAATTATCATAAGTACCGAAAAAAATGCAAATATCAAGGTAGGGAGGGGGTGAAGAAGATTGGTATCGACTAAGCCCTTCCCGCTTGTATTAGACAAAGATAAACCCAGACTCAAGATAGATAGTTATCAGGAGCATAGGTAATGTAACCCAACAGTGAATTTAATTACTCTGAAAGAGGTGTTACAATATTAGTTATGGTGGTAGACAAAATTTACTGTTATCCCAATGGTGTCTTCCCTTTCCTAAGCAAAGAAAAAAAGGGGGGGGGGGAGGAAACAGAGTTAACAAATTATCCCACAAAAAAGGGAACAATGCCGGGTATACAGAAAACGTATTACCCGGTAAGCAAGTTAACAAATGGTTTGTTGCAAAAAAATTAAATCTCCTGTCATTCATACACACTGTGCGGATCCACACTCATATACACCACACACTTACCGAGTTGCAGCATCAGACAATCCCTTAGAATGATAAACACAATAATTAACTCTTGACGTATGACAACTGTCTAGTCCTTCTATGTCCTGCCCCAGATAATGCGAGGATTCATTGAGAGCAAATATTCCCGCTTATCGCCGGACTTGAAGTTCTAAGAGTTCTTGTGTTTTATTATAAAGAAACGAGTCTATGGGATGGCACTGACGCAGTTCGACATAGGGGTGAAAAATGAGGTGATGGTATAATCCTTCACTGCGTGATGATAGCCACTGACCGGGAAAGTTTTTAATCCAGTGAGTAAAAACTCTGCTCGGTCACAGTCAGGTAAATCGGTAATCTCTCACAATAGAGCAGTATATCAACTATCGCTACTGGCACTGTTCATCTTCCAGTTTATCTTACAGATTGTAAGTTAAATTTGATGATAATAATCAGATGTTCTTGGGTAGGCTTTCCTTCATGTAATTATGCTAGCCAGGCCGTACCGGACCACCACAAGATTTACTTTTAAAAAATGTCTCATCAAACTGTCTGGAAGTTTAAGAACCGAGTATGGAAACTCTGAAAGATTTCGTTATTGCTGGGATTGCAAAAGGTGATCAATCTAGAGAAAAAGATAGAAAACCCATAACAACATAATCATACTTTAAAACAAATAATCTTCTAAGCGCGCGATAAATTTCCCGTTAAGCCTATTATACACTCGAGTATTTAATTATGTATTTAATAAACACTGCGCGAGTTCTAGTGGTTAAATCACACATCTATAAATATAGGACTTAACTAAATTTATTAATTATAAATTCCTTCGCGACTTTAAAAGTTAATTTAAGCATCTATTATCTTTTGAAATAATATAATAGATAGATCATTATATTTACAACTGGAACTATTGAGACGGTTTAATTTAATAGGTTTAAATTAACACAAAATCCAATGAAATATAATGAATGAACTCGACCACTGATCACTTTACACAATATATATTACCGCTTTGCACAGAATAGAATTCACTGCAAATATGTATAAAATCCATGGGATGATCTAGCAAGATTTCAAATATCGCTAGTGCTTCTATCAAGTTCTGGCCAGCGAATGATGAAGTGTATTTCTAAGTGATCTGTATATCTACAACTGGAATGCAAGATGAGTGGGACATGATAACTTTGACAGCTTTTTTGATCTCATGACTTTGGGGGATCTGACCACCAAATCCAAAGAGAGAAGCCGCCCCTGGCCTCGTATCTTCGTTCGCTGCTTGCGTCAGCTTTCCCCGTTCGCTCTGGCTGCGATCGGTTCCGTGCTTAACACCGAGATGCGAAATCGTTTCAGGGACCACTACTGTCTTTGATAGCGCCGATAGTCTCCCCTGAAATCCCTCAGTCTGTCTCTTTGATCTCGTGCCGCATACTAAATGAGTCCCGGTCGGTTCGCTCTGGCGAAACGAAAGGTTATAACAAATGTTCAGGGGTTCTAATGTTATGACAAGCTAAAGGTCCCTTTAAATCATCCATCATATCAGGGAAAATTCACTTGTCGAACTAGACGTACGTCACAGTAAGCCTTTGGTCAAATGTAACCCCAAGATAGGTGGGGTAGCTTTCTTCCTTGATCACGGTTGTCCCTAGGTGTATGTTAGCTGCTTTGTACTTGGGGGTGAGGGAGAACAGTGTTGTGGAGGTTTTGTCTGTGTTTATTGTGATAAGCCATTTCTCTGCCCATGACACTAGCATGTCTGCTGCCCGCTGCATTCTATAATTTGCTGTGGTGACGTTTTCATCAGTGCACCAGAGTACTAGGTCATCTGCATATAAGGCAGCTTTCACTCCAGCGGGAAGATCTTTCACCAGGTCATTGATGTAAACAAGGAAGAGTGTTGGGGAAATTACTCCTCCTTGAGGTACCCCCTGATAGAGTAACACTTTTCTGCTCTGCAGACCATCAAAAGTGACTCTAGTTCTCCTGTTATGCAAGTATGACTGGATCCATTTTATCATGTTGCCTTGGATTCCACTTCTCCTAAGTTTTGCAATAAGGCCATCTTTCCACACCTTGTCAAAGGCCTGCTTGAAGTCGACCCAGATCGTTAGGACCTTTTTCTTCTCCTGGAAGGCATCTTCTACTGCTTGAGACAAGTAAGTAAACTTGGTCTTCTATACTGTAGCATTCTCTAAATCCAGCTTGTTCCGGCACCAGGATCTGCTCAGACTCTAAATACCATTTCAATCTGTGGTTGACTATTCGCTCCATAGTCTTCCCAACACAGCTTGTGAGACTGATTGGCCGGTAACTTGCAGCCTCGGTCTTAATTTCCCTTTCTTTAGTAAAGGTATTGTGATGGCTTCTCTCCATACTTGGGGTACAGTTCCTTTCAACCAGCTGTGGTTGAATATCTCAAGCAGTTTTGTCTTTGCTGCTGAGCTCAGATTTACTAGCATTTCGTTGCTGATTTTGTCTTTGCCGGGTGACTTTTGGAACTTAAGCTTGGAAATAGCGTTCTGTAGTTCTCCTAGTGTGATGGGTTCCCTCATTGGGGCAGGAGTATCTGTCTGTCCCATGGTTGCCAGTATTTCTTTTCTTATCTCTCTCTGATGGTCTATGTTAATGGGCAAGTTGCTTTCTGAACTGTATCTTCTAGCAAACAGGTCTGCAGCTTGTTTTCCTCTGAGAAGTTTGCCACCTTCATCCAACGTAATAGTCTGCCTAGGTGAGGAACGCTCTTCATTTAGAGACTTGACTAATCTCCAAAGTTTCTTGCCGTCTTTCTCAAGGTTCAGCGATGCCATTTTAGTTCTCCAGCTTTTCCGCTTTTCTTCTAGCTTTGTTCTCTGAAACTCTGCTACAGCCTTTTTCCATTTGTTGTGAGTTTCAAGTGAAGGCTGAGACTCTGCATCCTTTCTAGCCCTGTCCATAGTTTCCTGACGTTCTTGGAGTGTGCTGGACCAGTATGGTATGTAGTTACGCCGGCATCCTTTGGGAATGGTTTCTTTTGCAGCTTGTAGTATGCATCTGTTGAAGTCTTTTACCACTTCATTAATGTCTCTGTTCTGTACCTTGAGGTCAGACAGCAGCGTGTTCACCTGATGCCTGAATAAACCCCAGTTGGCTTTTTTGTAATTCCATCTTGTAATGGCTGGGCCTGTACTGAGATTACACTCTGGACAGTAAGAAAGATTGGGCGATGGTCGCTTCCCCCTAGTTGGTCTCCTACTTCTCTACTAATAAGTCCAGCTACATCTGGGGTGGCGAAGGCAAAATCTGGGTTGAAGTTGTGTGCCATCCTCTGGAGTAGAAGGTAGGAGTATCTGTGGCCGTATTGACTAGGATTAGGGAGTGATCATCTTGCCATGTTTCAACCTCTTCACCTCTGTGATCTAGATGGTTATAGCCCCAGCTCTGGGAGTGGCTATTAAAGTCTCCAACTGCTATAAAGTTGGTGGCTGGTACCTGTATAGAGCTGAGAGTCAGGGGTTTGTTGTTTGGACAGTAATAGTTCAGAAGTTCTATTTCCATCTAGTCTACCTTTAGCTGCAACAGCTGATATTCTGCTCTGTCCATGTAGGTTTTCCTTTCGTGCGCATGAATGTTATTCCTTACAAGAGTAAGTACTCCTCCTTTTCGTCTATCTTGTCTGTCGGATCTGAAGCATTGATATCCCCTTATTTTAAAGGTTTGATCTGCTTTCAAGTGAGTCTCTTGGATACAGCAAACACTGACTTGCTTCTCATACAAGATGTTTTCCAGCTCTGTCTTTTTGCTGTATCCAGCCTGCTTGCTGTTCACTCCCTCTGCATTCCAGTGCATTATGACAAGTGGCACTCTAGGTTTCTCTTTTTCTCCTCTGCCATCTGCTGACTCCACAAGACGGTCTAGAGGGTCCTGCAGTAGCTGAGGGTGGGCTCTGTCGAGGCTCAGAGCCTGCCTGGTGGAGCTCCACAGGGCGAGCACCAGTACGAGATTTATTTGACGGTGTACTCATCCATAGAAAAAAGCGAGTTGCGCGATACTGTGGTTTCCGGTGCGCCTTCTGGCCCAGTATCTACGACTTTAGCACCTCTTCAACGGGAGAGTGGGCTCATCCCTAATCTGTTTATGTTCCCAGTAGTAGACTATTCGTAAGCAGCCTGGGGTGTCACTGCTCTGCGCGGACCTTGTTTACCAAGGCGGCGTCCGAGCTCGTATGGTGAAAATATGGTTGCATTATCTTCAAAATAGACCTGTCTTTCCCGTGGCTTTTCTGCCATCCTGCAACTTGAGTTAGGGAGTTCTGAGCTCCAGTCTCTTTCCAAGGCATTTTATCCTGGCCTGGGACGCATCCAGAGGACCCCACTTCTGGTTCCAAGTTAGCAGTTGGGGACAGGTGGGGTGGCACACTGAGCATTCCCCATCATCCATGGGGGGCTCTCCAACTATGCAGAGCTTGCACAATGCTGTGCTCTGGTTCTGGGCTCTCCCAAGGAATCCTCACGTCCTGCGTCCTGCACAGAGCCACTTCCAGATACCCACCACCTGCCATCTCTCCATTGTAGAAATCTCCTGCATGCGGCCATCCAGTCAAAAGCCAGTATTAAGTCTGGTGCCCATGTGCTCCCCCCAAGCCCAGTGTGCAATGCTGAGTTCTCAACATGCTGCAACACAGGGGGGATTGTGATGCTCAGCCATCTCTCTCAACTCTGCACCAATAAGCGACGTCGGGGACTTAACTGTGCCTCAGTACTGGGAGGCCCCGTTTCCGGGTACACCACACACAGCCAATTGAGGCAACGGTCATCATGGGCGTGTCTTCAGTGGGGAAGTTGTGGAGTCTTCCTGTCCATGTTCTTGCACATCCTAACACTGCCCGCAAGACATCGGAGGTTTGGAGAGTGGCCTTCTCTGCTTTTTTGAGCCGGGGTGGGTTCCCCGGGCAAGTCTCGATGGGGATCGGGACGTGTCCACGCGCCGGTGGGCCCAGCATCGGCCGCATCTGATGGAGGACTTGCTCTGCCAGAGGTTTCTGTAGGGTTACCTCCCCCATAGCCTAGTGTTTTACCCCAGTAGACTCTGGGGGTCTGGTTTGTTGGCGCCAGATACTCGCCATTCGCCATATCCGTGTTGGTAGAAACAGGGAGCACCGGGTCCAAGAACTGGACCACGCGTGAAGGTACGGTTGGCTTGGTTGCAGGCATTTCTCATTTTTTTAATGAGACCTATAGCAACCCTTACTCCCCTGTTACTTATTCATTGTATTCATTATACTCTGATTGTATTCTATGTTTATTCAGCGGGAACACAAATACAGAGACCTGCGTAGTTGTACATGGAATTTTCGACAGACCCATTTATTGCATGTATCTTTCTACTGGATAAACTTTAATGCTGTGAACCTACAAAATAGTTGCTTAGTTTGTTTGTTTTTTTTTTTTTTTAAACCAAAAATAAAAAAGAGAACGAAATATCATCAAGAGTAGAGAAGAACAGAAACGGGCTGTATTTGTGGCAAGGAGACTTATAAGGCTTGAAAAATTAAAAAAGAAAATGATGAAGAAATAACACCACAAAAAGATTAACAAGTCTGACCTAATTACAACTCAAACAACACTGTTCCTTTTTAACTTCTCAGGTAATGGCTCTATGTCATGTACTATAAGAATGAATGTTAAATGCTGCTTTACATGATAAATGGTCGTTTGACGGTTTATGTCTTGATAGATTGCCTTCACCTTTGTCAAACTATTCTTTCATTGTCTATACACTTTCCAGTCAAGGCCATGGAGGTGACGCAAGCTGATAGAAATATCATCATCATCCTTCAGCTTCCCATGGAACAGTTTTCAACAAACTTATGCCAAGACTTCCTGTCCTGTGCCATCAGATCAAGGTCTTCTTCATCCCATTCATGTTTGTCTCCTTACAAAATTATCTTTTATGAATCTAATGCCACCAGTGTAGCACAACCCAATGCCATCAGTGTAGCACAATCCAATGCCACCAGTGTAGCACAATCCAATGCCACCAGTGTAGCACAATCCAATGCCACCAGTGTAGCACAATCCAATGCCACCAGTGTATCAAAAATCCAATGCCACCAGTGTAGCACAATCCAATGCCATCAGTGTAGCACAATCCAATGCCACCAGTGTAGCACAATCCAATGCCACCAGTGTAGCACAATCCAATACCACCAGTGTAGCACAATCCAATGCCACCAGTGTAGCACAATCCAATGCCACCAGTGTGGCACAATCCAATGCCACCAGTGTAGCACAATCCAATGCCACCAGTGTAGCACAATCCAATGCCACCAGTGTGACACAATCCAATGCCACCAGTGTAGCACATTCCAATGCCATCAGTGTAGCACAATCCAATGCCACCAGTGTAGCACAAACCAATGCCACCAGTGTAGCACAATCCAATGCCACCAGTGTAGCACAATCCAATGCCACCAGTATAGCACAATCCAATGCCACCAGTGTAGCACAATCCAATGCCACCAGTGTAGCACAATCCAATGCCACCAGTGTAGCACAATCTAATGCCACCAGTGTAGCACAATCCAGTGCCACCAGTGTAGCACAATCCAATACCACCAGTGTAGCACAATCTAATGCCACCAGTGTAGCACAACAATTTCAGCTGTGAATTTTTCAGCTTCAGATCAGGATATGAGACAAAATCCTTTTTTTTCCCCTCTCATATAACCCCTCACTCTCCTAAAACAAAAAACAACGAAGAAGCAAACCATATATACACTAAGAACAGCAACTCAGTTTTTGTCTACTTACCCCGAAACTTCTTAGGTGGGTTGCTAAGATCACCTGCATCTGGTTGTACAACTGAGCGATCATCAACCAAGCTGGCAAGTAAAGCACAGTTATGGTTACCAAATGTATATTTGTTATTTCAGATTTCCACAATAAAAAAAATATAATAATAAATTTTTAATCGTGGAAAAACTGACACATAACACATAATAAACAAACTGTTGTTATTGTTATGTAAACAAATCTTTCAACATAATTTGCAAATAAGCTGCCATCTCATCAACAAATCTAGAAAGAAATAAAATGATAGCATACTATTAATAAATCTAGAATTAAAAAGCAGTTAAAATTAAATGAGATATTATGCAACTGATAAACAGGGTAATGAAAATCAGATTGATCATATATGCATAAACAAGAAGTTCAGATCATCATTGCAGGATGCAAAGGTATATAGAGGAGCAGATGTGGCATCAGACCACCACCTTCTGATAGCCAAAGTAAAAATGAAACTCAAGAGATATGCAGCAATGCAAAATTATAGACAACAATTTAATGTAGGACATCTAAAAAATCAAGAAACAAGAGATAAATTTGTGGTTACAATATCCAACAAATTTCAGGTGCTCCAACAGCTGGAAGATGCAGAGAATACAGAAGACTATTGGCAGCAAATCAAAATGGTATGGAATGAGACATGTGAAGAAATACTGGGGAAAAGGGAACGACAACAAAAAGCATGGATAACAACAGAAACCATCAATAAGATAAAAGACAGGAAAAACAAGAAAGCAGATTTTAAACACAAGCAAAACCAGAAGTTCCAAAGCCAAGGCTCAAGAAGTGTACACAGAAGCAAACAAAGAAGTAAAAATAAGTATCAAAAGAGACAAGAGGAAATATATTGAGGAGTTGGCAAGAGAGGCAGAAGATGCTGCAGCCAAAGGTAATATGAGAGAACTGTATAACAGCACAAAGAAGCTAATGGGGAAAAAATACAAGCAAACAAGTTGCTTCATAAAAGACAAAAATGGAAAACTGCTCAGCAATATACAAGAGCAAATGAAGAGGTGGACAGAATATTTTGAGGACCTTCTCAATAGACCAGCTCCACAAAACCCCTCGGACATCCAGCCAGCAGAAGACGAGCTACAAATTAACGGTGAAAGACCAACGAAGGAAGAAATAAAGAAAGCCATAAAGCTTCTAAGAGATGGAAAAGCGTCGGGACCTGATGGCATTCCAGCAGAGGCCATCAAAGCAGATATCGACACGGCTACAGAGATGTTATATAAATTACTTGGTAAAGTCTGGGAAAAGGAAGAGATACCAGCAGAATGGAAGGAAGGATATCTGGTTAAGTTGCCTAAGAACGGAAATTTACATAGTGCACAAATTATAGAGGAATAATGTTACTTTCAGTGCCAGGAAAAGTATTAAACAGGATTATCCTTGAGAGATTAAAAGAGTCCATAGACAAAAAACTGAGAGATGAACAAGCAGGTTTCGACAAAACAGATCCTGTACAGACCAGATAGCCACTTTGAGAATAATAGTTGAACAAAGTCTGGAATGGAATTCACCACTATACATCGGATTTGTGGACTACGAAAAGGCATTTGACAGTGTAGACAGAGAATCACTTTGGAAATTGATGAGGCATTATGGAGTTCCCCTGAAGATCATTAATTTAATAAAGAAAACATATGTAGACATGACATGCAGAGTTCTTCATGAAGGACAGCTTACAGAACCGTTTGGGATAAGAACAGGAGTGCGATAGGGATGCCTCTTGTCTCCATTTCTTTTCTTACTAGCAATAGACTGGGTTACGAGAGCATCGACAACACACAACAGAAATGGAATCCAGTGGACTCTGACTAAGCAGTTGGATGATCTGGATTTTGCTGATGGCTTAGCTCTTCTGTCCCATAACCGTAATCAGATGCAGGACAAATTGAAAACACTCGATGAGAGGTCACAGCTATTGGGTCTGAAAATACACAGGGAAAAGACAAAGATAATGAGAATAAATGCAGGTAATGATAACAGGGTTGATCTTGAAGATACACCAATACAAGATGTAGAATCGTACACATATCTTGGTAGCAATATAGACAAAGTTGGAGGGACAGACAGTGATATCAAAATAAGAATACAAAAAGCAAGAGGAGCTTTCATTGCATTGGGAAATATATGGAGATCAAGAGAAATCGGATCCAACACGAAAATAAGAATCTTCAACTCAAATGTGAAGTCAGTCCTATTGTATGGCTCTGAGACATGGAGAACAACAAAGACAACTACCAAAAAGCTACATACTTTCATAAATGGGTGCTTGCGTAGAATAGAGGGATTAAAATGGTATGACAAGGTTACCAACGTGGAACTGATGACAAGAACTAGACAAGTGCCAGTGGAACAAGAGATAAGAAGAAGACGATGGAGATGGATAGGACACACAATGAGGAAACCTGTTGATAGCATTACAAGGCAGTCCTTGTTCTGGAACCCCAGGGCAAGAGAAGCAGAGGTAGACCAAGAAGCACATGGAGAAGAGAGCTGGAAACAGAGGTGAAAATGATAAGGAGAACATGGAAAGAACTTGAGATGATGGCACGTGACAGGAGGACTTGGTATGTGTTTGTTGAAGGCCTATGCTCCTTTGGGAGTGGAGGGTTATGAATGAATGAAAACAGGGTAATAAGGTCTCCATTATCAATGTTTCAGGTTTACCCAATCATCCTGACTCATCACCACATTTTTTTCTTGTACACTCTTTAAGGAGAATTGAAGCCCATATAGTTCCCAGGGGTCTCTGATGAGACGAAGAAAGAATGGGACAACTGCTCCCACCAGGCAACCAATAAAAGATGACAAAGGTGAGACTGTGGATGATGGCTGGCAACCTCACCACACAAAACTAACTATTACGGAAACTGCTATTGCAAAAGCACATGAGTATTTTAATGCAGGCTTCCTGCATGTACGCTAACTGTATCAGTAGCTCCATACGCAATGAAATAAACACTTAAAAAGTAAAAAGAAAAACCTAAATTTTTGTAATACAGAAGATCGTTTAAAAATGGTAACAAATTAAACAAAGTTAAACATTTTTAGAAAAAATTACCTTTATTCCTTTAATTTTGGATGTGCTGCGTTATAAGCAATATAGACACCTTTAGTCTTTTTAAAAATGTCAACAGATGGTTTAAAATCTTTGTAGCAGGTGTCTATCTTACATGTAATTACAAAAAAAACCTGTACAAACTGCGTGTACTCCTGTGCACCAACAAAAATTTAAAAAAAAGGTGTACATAGTTTCCCTTTCCTGTACAAGATGCCAGGTGTGCATAAGGGAAAAAATGGAAAGAGTATGGAAGCTACTGTTGCAGTTGGCACACTTGCAGGAAGCCTGCACCAAATCCTTCGTGTTCTTTCAGTGGTGGTATATGTTGCAATTGTTTACAAGATGATGATGTCAGTCCTCTTCTCCTTATGCACTCAAATGTCAACATGAATATAGCCTACTTGAAGGAGGCAGTGGTCAATCTCAGACTACAGAGCTTGTCCTGAACTGACACTGGTGAGTTTGAACTTGTCCTGGACATATATCAGTCATATCAACATAGGAAAGATGTGATAGAGAGGCAGTTGGTAAAGGTTTAAGTATGAATTTGAAATTTAATTTTCAGTGGATGCAAAAACTCAGGCACCTAAGAGACTGGCATGTCATTAATCTACAACATGATCATTACCACTCAACAAAAGAGCATACATTTTTCTTGACACAACACTGTACATACCCAAGAGTTGACAGAAATCCGCTAACAGTGCCTTCTGCATATAATGACACAATGTCACCTATATGTACAAAGTTTGTAGCCATTTTTAATCACCATACAAGATTTCACGAACACTATTTCTCCAAGTAAGAAATTTATCACATATATCACAAAATTGTAGCCATGCTGGAGCACTTATAAATGTCTCTTCATAGTTACAACAGTCCCTGGGCACTGAACACAGAAAAATTATCTCATAATTTATGAAAAAACATTTATTTATTTCATGGGCATAATTTTTTTCTCTTGAATAAACAAACTCCATTTGGACATTCCTAAATGACAAGATACAAATTTCTGAGTCAACTAGGTCTGAGAAATACAAAACATATAATACTTAAAATAACTGTGAGAAATACAAATGCTTTAAAAACTCAGCCACACGCTGAAAGCCAAATTACTGAAGAATGAGCCAACCTATCACAATCTAAGACAATAATGTTGGTCAATTAAATAATAGTGGATAACTCACGACTAATGCAGTTTTAAGCACTTTTTCTTTCTACAGCTAACAGATGATAGAGAATAAGGGACTGTGAAGATTGCATTGCTCCAGTAATGATTCTTTCAGCCTGGATGTGTATTCTGGCTATCGGCCGAAGCTGGATTTTTTAAGCAGTTGTCCAGGCTGGAATTCCATATTCCTGAACTGGTTCAAAAACTTCTAGTTGCAGTATTTGACGGTCTTCAACACCCTTTTAGCTCCCTGAGGAGCATAGGCCCTCAACAAACACATGCCAAGTCTTCCTGTCCCGTGCCATCCTTTCAAGTTCTTTCCATCTCCTCCTCATCGTTTTCACCTCTGTATCCAGCTCTCTTCTCCAGGTGTTTTTTGGTCTACCTCTGCCTCTCTTTCCCTGTGGATTCAGAACAAGGACTGCCTTGTAATGCTATCAACAGGTCTCCTCAATGTGTGTCCTATCCATCGCCAGCATCTTCTTCTCAGCTCTTGTCTGGTTCTTGTCATCAATTCCACATTTGTGACTTTGTCTTAACATTTCAGTCCTTCTATTCTATGCAAGCACCTGTTTATAAAAGTCTGTAGCTTTTTAGTTGTTGTTTTTGTTGCTCTCCATGTCTCAGAGCCATACAATAGGAGTGACTTGACATCTGAGCTGAAGATTCTTATTTTTGTGTTGGACTTGATTTCTCTTGACCTCCATTTGTTTCCCAATGCAATGAAAGCGCCCCTTGCTTTTTGTATTCTTATTTTAATATCATTGTCTGCCCCTCCAACTTTATCTATATTACTACCAAGATATGTGTATGACTCTACATCCTTTAGTGGTGTTTCTTCAAGTTCAATCTTGTTATCATTTCTTGCATTTATTCTCATAATCTTTGTTTTTTTCCCTGTGTATTTTCAGGCCCACTTGTTGTGACCTCTCATCAAACATTTTCATTTTCTCTTGCATCTGATTATGGTTATGGGACAGAAGAGCCAAGTCATCTGCAAAATCCAGATCATCAAGCTGTTTAGTCAGATTCCACTGCATTCCATTTCTGTTGTGTGATGTCGATGTTTTCATAACCCAATCTTTTGCTAGTAAGAAAAGAAATGGACACAAGAGGCATCCCTGTCTCACTCCCATTCTTATCCTAAAAGGTTCTGTAAGTTGTCCTTCATGAAGAACTCTGCATGTCATGTCTTCATAGGTCTTCCTTATTAAGTTAATGATCTTCATGGGAACTCCATAATGCCTCATCAGTTTCCAAAGTGATTCTCTGTCTACACTGTCAAATGCCTTTTCATAGTCCACGAATCCGATGTAAAGCGGAGAATTCCATTCCAGACTCTGTTCAACTATTATTCTCAATGTGGCTATCTGGTCTGTACAGGATCTGTTTTGTCAAAAACCTGCTTGTTCATCTCTCAGTTGCTTATCTATGGACTCTTTTAATCTCTCAAGGATGATTATGTTTAATACTTTTCCTGGCACTGATAGTAACATTATTCCTCTATAATTTGTGCACTCTTGTAAATTTCCCTTCTAAGGCAACTTGACCAGATAACCTTCCTTCCATTCTGCTGGTATTTCCTCTCTCTCCCCAACTTTGCCAAGTATTTGTATAATATCTCTGTAGAGGTATCAATATCTGTTTTGATGGCCTCTGCTGGAATGCCATCTGGACCAGTTGCTTATCCATCTTTCAGAAGCTTTATGGCTTTCTTTATTTCTTCTCTACTTGTTGTTCACAGCTGATTTATAGCTCCTCTTCTGTTGGCTGGATAATTTGACGGTCTAAAATCCAATAATTTCCTGCTGGTTTTATTTTTTTTTCATCAGGGTCAATTGATCTCTAGCTTTGTGCTGGCATTTGTAAGTTTAATTTCCATTCATCTGCTGACCAATACAATTCCAAGATATTTCTCTTCCAGCAGCTCATGTCAGTTTATGTGGAGGGAACAAGCAGACAGTAGAACAAGTCCTGCCAAAATGCTGGCCCCTTTAGAGGAGCAGATTGACAGCATGGCCTTCACCAAGCTCTTTGAGGGAGAAACTATAGCAACGAGAGAAGCTACAGGCCTCCAACTGTATAAACGAAATAGATGTGCTTACATGAAAGCAAACAACAAAGGACTGGAGACAGGAACACTTAAAGAAATGTTTGAAATATATCAGATTTTGACACTGCGTATTGTAACACTACACAAGATGAATAATTATATTTTACGCTTCAGCCTAGTGATAAATAGGCCCTTAGTGTAGGCCTAAAGAACCCTTAAAGAATGAAATGAGGCCGTTAGTTGATTATAGCTCATTTGTTAACATACCAAATTCACTATAAAAAGGTACCTATATATGAAATTATATATATATATATATATGTTTTTTTTTATATCGCGAACAGTCCGCTGAAGAGTAGGTTAGCCGTTGCTCGAGTGTCTCAACTGCATAAAATGAGCGTTGTGGCAAAAATAATGTATAAATACGCACCATCAGACTGAATAAGGTGTGAACTGTGAGCTGAAATGCTTAACACCAACGAAAAAAAATGGTATCTACTTTTTGTTGATATATAATTTTAAAACAAACATGAAAAAAACATCCACAACAGAAATACGGAACTCAGGAAGGCAAGACTACACCACAGTGGCCAGATTTTTCTACATCCAATAGCTGTCATAAAAATGGACGCCAATGGACGAATCTGGGAAACCGCGGAATGAATCCGAAGTGTCTACTTTAAGCTCTGTGTGTTCATGCTTGCCCCACATTACCATCTGCATGCATTAATTTTAATTATAAATTTGCAAAAACTACATTCATATGACCATTAATGTTTAAGTACAATTTATTATTATAGCACGCAATAAACCCTACCCTTTATTTACTAGTTTAAGATTCCCCCCCCCCCCCCCCCACCCCCATCCCCAATCTCTCCAATTTTCTCACATTTTATAAGAAACGCCTACACGAAATCCTACTGGCTTTTTACCTCAGGTATGTTTCTGGAGTTGTCTTCCGAACCGTAAATAACACTGCGAACAAATTGAAATAACTCTACATTGACAAGGACTAGGCAAGTGAGTCGAGTATATTTATGATGGCTGTGGAAACTTCTACAGCCTTCTACCGTGAACGATTCTTAGCTAACACAGTATGTCACCTGTAGCCCGGGTCGCCTTAGACATCCCCCCTTCTCCCACCTCCCCCAAATTTACGGTAATAGGAAACTCTTGGCAGAGCTTGATACAGAATGTGAAAATTAGATAATGTCCCTCCTGCTGATGAACATTTTTGCCATTTTTAAAAATCTACTTGACGTTCTATGGTAGCGGGCCCACCTTCAATAACTAAACCGGCCCTTTACCACTGGTTATATCCATTCTGCCTACATGAAGCGGTTATAAGGAGTCGTCCACATATGACGTCACACAATAGAAGGGGGGGTCGACATTTTGTGACGTTGTGTGACGAGAGGGGGAGGGAAGGTGGCGAAAATGTGACGTCATACTATCTTCTATCATAAATGATGTTCCTACTTTTATCCGCAATAGTTAACTTTTATCCGCATAAGCTGACTTTTATTCGCAATAGTTAACTTTCATCCGCAATAGTTAACAACCTCTCGGGGACGACTTGCATTTAATAGTATGATCTCAGCTGAAATATCGGTCAATTGTGATAACCTTTCTGCTTTAATTATTGTTAATTATACATTTTGTTTTTTAAATAATGTAATACACGTCTTAAAAAAACTAATAGCAGACTAAAGAAATAGTACTGTGTAAAATTATATATATATATATATTTTTTTTCACAGTAACAAGCACTGGCGGATTTAAGAGGGTTGGCGACAGTGCGATCGCCCCTAACTTGGGACTTTGAAAACCTTTATTTCATATCAACCACTCCAGAAACTTGTTCCCCTATTTGGGACTTAAGTGTAAGTAATCGTTAGGTCGGACGACGGACGAATTAAACCATGTCAGGTACTGGACAATGGTAAGTACCCTAAAGCTTACGAATGTCGTTTGCAAGTAACTGTAGACCAATACAATTCCAGGATATTTCTCTTCTAGCAGCCCATGTCAGTTTATGTGGAGGAAACAAGCAGACAGAAGAACAAGTTCTGCCAAAATGCTGGCCCCTTTAGAGGAGCAGCTTATCATTCTGATGTGTCGTCTTTCCCCCTTGAACAATTCCTAGATCCACCACTGTTAATACGTTATCGCCATCGCGACAACCGTCTGATGAGATAAAGACACAAATGTTAAGCTAGTTGAATCAACTGTGTGTGTGTGCATGTTTGTGCGTGTTTGTGGGGGGGGGGGGGGGGGGGGGGGGGAGGGAATAAAATGCAAAAGTTTTTGTTTGAGTACTGCAAATGTTGGAACAGAAGATCTTTGAAAAAAAAAAAAAACACTATTTTACTAAGATTATTTTATCTGCATTAGTTAACGAACAGTTAAAAATTTTGCAATGACCTGGCTCTTCTGTACATAACCATAATCAGATGCAAGACAAAATTCAAATACTTGATGAGAGGTCACAGCTAGTAGGTCTGAAAATACAATGGGAGAAAACAAAGATGGTGCGAGTAAACGCAGGAAACGATAACAAAAACTGCAGGAACAGATAATGATATCAAAACAATAATACAGCTGGCTAGAGGAGCTTTCATTGTATGTGGGAAATATATGGAGATCAAAAGAAGTAACTGCCATCAATGGTACCTATACCTTGTAGCGGTATGGCGGCTTGTGTACCCTGACAATCCCCAGAGCTATGCCAGTGGGAGATTTACTCCTGGTAGGTTCAACCAAGCTAGACTGGTCTGCGTGGTTAGGGGTCAGACAAAAGCTGGTACTCTGGTCCTCCAGGTTGGGGGTTTTAGCACAGGGCTGACACCCCTGTCTATGTAAAAAAATCGCACGTTACGGAAACAACAATAAATGGAAAAACTTTGCTGCGGGACGGACATCCGGAGTCTCAGGCTCGTATGACTGACAGTGGTGAAAGCCGAAAGGAAGCCACTGGCATGAAAACGGATGCCACCGCAAAACACGAAAACAGAATTGGTTTTTGGAACGTCAGAACTATGAAGAGGCAGGAAAGCTGAGACAAATCACAGCAGAGATGAGGAACTACAAGATAAATATCGTGGGAAAAACGAAAGAGAGGCCGACCAAAAACAACTTGGCGGAGGACTGGAGGCTGAGATGCAAATAATGAACCAGAGTTGGGGCACTGTACGAAGGATGGCCGCCGACCGAGCAAGGTGGAATCAATTTGTTGTTGCCCTACAAGACGCCACCAGGCGTAATGGCCACTGACTGCTTTGACGGTCGGCGACTAAGAATCAAAGTAGGAGAAGAAGAAGAAGAAAAGAAGTAAAGTCCTGCATTAAAGTCAGAATCTTTAATTAAAATGTCAAGTCAGTCCTATTCTATGGCTCTGAACATGTAGAACAACAATCAGAAAGCCTCGGACTTTCATAAATAGGTTAAAAAATGTAGTCTCATGGCTGATACTGCAGTAGTCTCATGGCTGATACTGCCGTAGTCTCATGGCTGATACTGCCGTAGAGAACACTAGGTTGAGCTTCGAGAGGTGGGGTAACCAGTTCCCCTACAGGTTGCCTTTACCTTTCCTGGTCCAATAGCCGAGTCTGGTATTCATGTACAGCTGGGTAGACGGTTGCGTGACGCTGTCATAAATGGGTGCTTGTCTAAAATAGAAGGACTGTGGTGGTATGACAAGATCACTAATGTGGAACTGATGACACGAACCAGACAAGTGCCAGAAGAACAAGACATGAGAAGAAGACGCTAAAGATGGAAAGGACACACATTGAGCAAACTTGCTCACAACTCTATCAGACAGTCTTTGTTCTAGAATCTTCAGGGTAAGAGAGACAGAAGAAGACCAAAGAATACACGTAGAAGAGAACTGAAGACAGACACGAAGCGGATGAAGAAGCTATGGAAAGACCTTGAGCTGACGGCACGTGACAGGAGGATTTGGTACACAGCATACGCTCCTTAGGAAGTTGAATGGTGATGATTGATGTTGAAGACGATAATGATGAGGATTAATTAACTAACTTTCATTCGATAAAGTTGTTTCTTTTCAGTATTATGAGGTTAAAATGGCAAAAATTGCGTGACGAGTGAAAAATGGTGAAAAAAAAAAGGTAGAGTCTGTCCCCGGATTTGAGAAGATCCTCTATAATCCAGCCTATCTCTACAACAGGACTATATATATATCCACCATTCACATACACACACAGATAAGTGACGACACTTAGACGCACAAATGTGAAAACTATATTAATGGAATAGGGATATCTGGGACGAGCTGACCAATACATGTAAATTAAGTTTTATGTAAATTTTATTTACCATAAAGAAACATTACAACATCTATTATTGAATATCAAACAAAAATATAGAAAAAAAAAAGCATAGGTATTAGAATTAGTAAAGGAATAGACTCATAGGTGTAATACCCCTCCCTCTGTTGAGACGAGATCCCGTTAGAAGGAAGTTATTAACCCAAAAGGTCAAAAAGATTTGCGCTATGGTCTAGAATTTGCCTATACTGTAAAGAACATAGTTTATAAGTTAATCTATTCTGAAATGGACAGCATTAGCAAAACCAAATAAGAAATAAACAATGTGAGTACATGGATTATACAATAGAGAATTATTCATTCATTCATTCCTCTCTTCTCAGTCGGCCGTGGCCACGTTCATTCTTTCTTACCGTATTGTAGACTTAACAGCATCTGGAGCATAGTTTCATGGGTCACACAGCAAATCCAGTGTTATATTGGCAAAAATAAACCCCAGCTCCACAAAGATTGATTAAATCCTCTTCTTCGGGGAACGTTTATTTCGTTACTTGTTATTAGGATTTCTGTTTATGTCACATTAATTACTCCAGGTAAGAAAATTAACAGTGCTCACAAGGTCAGTAGATTGAGATTTCCATTTTACATAAAGGAATGTCAGGTCGGTAAATTCTCTCAGTATAAAATTCCTTGTCACACCACAAATGGTCGAAGGTCGGGGAATGTTAATGTTTGAGTATGTCGCCACAACGGGCTGAATGTAAATGAAATGGGGAAAAAGAAATCTGGTAAGCTATAGGCCCAGTTAAAAAAAGTTATTCTTAATATTCTTTGGGTTGGTACTCAGTCTCTTTCTGGGTGTAAACAAGAGGCCAGACAGGTTCACCTTGAAGACCCAATATATATATATATATATATATATATATATATATATATATATATATATATATATATATATATATATATATATATATAATAATAAATAATAAATTCTTTAAGCGCCAAACACGGCGCATAAGGCAGAAACCAGTGCTCTCCAGGTTGTTCGTTGTGACGCCACTCCTCTTAGCTCTTGCACATTATTTAGGCCCAACGTTCTTCCTTCTCTTATTATTGTTCTTCTGAGTGTTTCTTTTGGTCTTCCTTTTTTCCGCTTACCCTCAGGAACCCAAGTGAGCGCCTGTAGTGGTATATATATATATATATACTGTACAGTACTTTGCAAAAAAAATGGCAGTCATATTGCTCAGCTAAATAAGCTGAAATCTAATTAAATATGCATGTTCTGCCCCAAATTTGCACTCCACTGAAGTGAGCAAACACTACCAAAAGTAAAAAAAAAATTAGCGTAGAGTAACGTCCCTTGATAATAGAGCAGACGTCAATTTCTAATGCTAGTGTCAGAAAATGGATACAAAGTCAAAGTGTATGTTAATTTCACAGCTTTGGAATGAAGGAAATCAAACATGTTCCAACATTTCTAAAACCTTGAACATTCCTGAGCGGACTCTCTACAGAGTTGTGAGTAAATTAAAAGCAGGTAATGGAATCGAGCGAAAAGAACGTAGTGGGAGGCCAAGAATTTTGGACACAAAGGACCATCGGCGTCTCGCCCAAATCGTTCGGCGCTGGGCCAATGAAGAGTGTAGAAAACATACGACAGCGCATGATCGAGTTGGGAAGCCCAGAGTTATCGAATGCTACTGTCATCCTGGAGCTACACAGGATGAATTACACAAAAAAGCGGGTAATTTCGTCACCATTGCTCACAGAGACTCACAAACAGATGCGCTTGAACTGGTGCCACGAACACCAAAATTTGTCATGGGACAATGTGATTTTTTCAGATGAATGTTCTGTTTGGTCTTATCCTACTCAAATAAATATTTGGACGAAAGGCTCGTTAACGCCTGTGTACCAGCGACCGAAACATACCTAGAAATTCCATCTTTGGGGAGGGGTGTCAGCAAGAGGTGCCACCCCACTGTGCGTTTTCACAGGAATTCTTACGAAAGAAAGGTACATCGACATACTAGAGGGACACCTTCTGCCATTTATGCAGGTCATGTACCCCGATGGGTGCACATTTCAACATGACAATGACCCAAATCATACAGCTCATACCACCAAAGCATGGCTGCAAGAGAAGAATGTGATAGTGCTGAAGTGGCCCAGCAACAGTCCCGATCTAAACCCAATTGAAAACGTTTGGGCACTACTCAAGAATCATTTAAAAAAGAGTGGACTCAGAGACGTTGAACAATTGAAGAAGGTAGCTAAAAAATACTGGGACAGTCTGACTCACAATTACCTACAAACATTTATGGGAAGTATGCCTCGCCGCATCCAGGCTTGCCTTGCTGGAGAAGGCAACATTATATTGTACTGAAACCACTGTTAATAGATAGGGGAGATACCAATCTTCCTCTGGACATACAGTTTTTATTATTATTTGCTTCTATGAGTGTGCTGCGTTGCAAAAAGATGACTGCCATTTTTTTTGCAAAGTACTGTATATATATAATAATAATAATAATAGCCCCTTCAGTCATTACTGACTATGGGAATGCGCCCCTGAGGTGACAGCCCTCAGCTGCTTATTTTCCTGGTGCTCCTTTTGACGTTTTCTCCTCACCTCTGCTTCTTGTGTGAGCCTCTCTTCGCCCAATCTGAGGTGGCGCCGTAAATAGCATCGCCACTTAGTGCGATCGGCAGCTTCATCCTCCCATGTTGCTGGATCCATGTCCAGTGCCCTCATATCTCTCTTGCACACATCTTTGAACCTCAGCTGTGGTCGCCCAACTGTTCTCTTGCCATCTGCTAATTGTCCGTAGAAGATATCTTTTGGGATGCGACCATCTTCCATGCGGCGAACATGGCCAAGCCAGCGAAGTCTGCGCTGTCTAAGAAGCGTATACATACTTTGAAGACCAGCACGTGACAACACCTCGACATTTGTCACTTTATCTTTCCACGAGATGCCGAGGATGCGGCGTAGACACCGCAAATGGAAGGTATTGAGCCTTCTTTCTTGCTTAGCATAGCTCGTCCAGGTCTCGCTGCCATATAGGAGTGTGCTGGTGACGCAGGCATTATATACCGCAGCTTTGGTCTTCATTGTGAGTTTAGAGTTTCCCCAAACACGCGATGTGAGGCGGGCAAAGGTAGCTGCAGCTTTGCCAATGCGGCTGTCGATTTCTGTATCCAGTGAGAGTTTGTCATTGATGGTAGACCCTAGGTATGTGAAGTGGTGCACCACTGCCAATTCATAGTTATCGATAGTGATAACTGGTGCAGCACCCACATCCTGACTCAGCACATTCGTTTTCTTTAAACTTATTGTGAGGCCAAAGTCCTTGCACGCTTTAGTGAAGCGATTCATCAAGCTCTGAAGCTCCTGTTGGCTTTGAGTGACGACTGCAGCATCATCAGCGAACAACAAGTCTCTTATAGTGACCCTTCTGATTTTTGTTTTTGCCTTCAGCCTTGAAAGATTAAACAGACGGCCATCTGACCTAGTGTGAAGGCATATTCCTTCAGTTGCATCTCTGAATGCATGTTTCAAGAGTAAGGCAAAGAAGATTCCGAAGAGGGTCGGTGCCAGAACACAGCCTTGTTTAACGCCACTTCGTATATCAAAGGGCTGTGACGTGCTTCCAGCATATTGGACAATATATATAATATATATATATATATATATATATATATATATATATATATATATATATATATATATACATATATATATATATATATATATATATATATATATATATATATATAAATATAAATATAAATATATATATATATATATATACAGTAGAACTCCATTTATCCGAACCCCAATTATCCGAACATCCAATTATCCGAACACTTTTTCCAGAAAAAAAAAATCAGGCGCCACCAGTCACGTTAGACTACATTTCTGAATCTTTTGATGCGGCAAGCTTCAAATGTGTTGCGAACAATTTGTAGAGGATGGGATGGGCTAATGGTCGGTCGCTTACGTACGGGAAGTCAGTTAGATCATAAAGTCAGTTAATATCTGGTTTACCAATCCATTGTACGTGTGCGTTCTAGGCAGAACACTGGCTAAACAGACAGTTCAACTTAAAATAATTGTGTCTGCTACTACAGCAGAATAATTATCAAGAGACTACGAAAAGGTGAAACTGTGTCTTCACTTGCGAGGATTTTCAATGTTGGGAAAGCTACCGTCTCTGACATCAAAAGTAACAAGGATAAAATTATGAGTTTTGCATCGAAATTGGATCGTGAAAATGGGTCGAAGAAACGTAAAACCATGAGAAATGCGAAAAATTTGAAATTGGAAGAGGCTTCGTATATATGGTTTGTGCAAAGAAGAAGCAAAAGGGAACCTATCTCTGGCTCTCTATTGTGTGAAAAGGCACTTCAGTTCAACAATCAACTTGACGGTCCTCCTGACTTTAAGGCTTGCCAGGGATGGTTAAGAAACTTTAAATCTCGTCATGGCATACGAGAATTGGAGATTCAAGGGGAATCTTTATCTAGCGATGCAACTGCCGCTGAAAATTTTAAAGAAACATTCTTGGCTTTTTTTGGAAGAAGGTTATTCACTCGATGATGTGTATAATGCCGATGAGACCGGCTTATACTAGAAATCATTGCCTCAAAAATCACTTACATCTCAGCGCGAAGCATCTGCCTCTGGGTTTAAAAAGTGCAAAGAGAGAGTAACAATTTTGGTAGCCGCGAATGCCAGTGGAAGTCATCGTTTACCAGTGCTAATGATCGGCAAAGCCAAAAAACCACGTTGTTTAAAGAATGTGACATGTCTCCCATTGTGCTACAAAGCACAGAAGAGTGCTTGGATGAATAGTGAAATATTTCTTGATTGGTATACAAATCAGTTCATCCCAAATGTGAAGAGGTTGAGAGAACAAGAAAAGAAAACTGGAAAAGTAATTCTTCTACTGGACAATGCACCATCTCATCCAGAGACGGATACAAAAGGAGACTATCCAGTTTGGTGCAAAAGAGGATTCCTCATTATTTTAAATAGTGGGCTACATCTGTGCAAGTACATGTATACGTAAGTTGCGCCTGGTTTTGAATCGTTTGTAATGTTATTTTGAAAACATTTCTCTTTCTTAAAAAAAATAATTAATACAAGTAGTACATGCACTGCAGTGTAATGAAAGATTTTGGTGATACAGTGATCTAATACAGTGTGGGTATTATTATTACAGTACAAGTAAATATGTTTTATAGTGTATTTTCCTTGTGATGGTTAATTATTTTTAGAAATATGTGTACATGTACTCGATACATAATGTAACACCACTATTCTATCCTACTTAACCCGCGCAGAATTATAATTTATTATACACTCGGTTATTTATCTTTGAATAGAACTAACCGGGTATAGCTTATTTACCGTTAACAAAAAAATCCCCGTGAAATAGCGCTAGTCATTTATAAATTTACTCATAATGAATTAGAAATAAATATATATTTCGTCAGTTGTCAAAATGAATAGTGCATTTACTAGTCGATTAAAATATCTCTTATTAGTTAAATCAGTTAGTTAGATTAACGCTACAGCCGGAACAATTTAGCTATAGATTATTTTAATTCGCTAGTCAATTAGCACAGTAAATCCTAGTGAAATATAATGATGGACTTAACCATTAAATCACTCTACACAGAAAAATCTTAGTGAAATAAAATGACGGACTTAACAATTAAATCACTCAAACTTCTATTATAATATTTACCGCAAACACAGAAATTAAAACAATCTCCAACGAAAACTAAGAAACTCCATTAATACAAATGGTTCTAGAATCGAAGCTAGATGTTCTGAAATAAATCTGTGGGTACTGAATAATGGATTTTAAAGGCATATATATATATATATATATATATATATATATATATATATATATATATATATATGGTAGAAAAGTCGCTGACCAGTGTTACACATAACACCTTTGGGGATTTCTGTGTTCAAATTCTGAATGAAAGGAAAATTTGCCACCTTTTCGCCGCCTGCTGGACTCTGGCAACGAGCGGACGGTCTTAGATCTTCGTCGTTCTGTAGCTTAATTACGTTTCACGAACGAATGGATAAGGGGGAGAGGGGAGGGGGTAATTGTAATTTATCTCCCCTTCTTTCAGATTCTCTCCCCCTTCTACTCAGATTAATTCCTCCTGATCAATGTCTACCGAAAATACGTTTCAACTTATCGCCCCCTTGGTTTTTCTTCATTTAGCTTATCTCCCCCTTCTCTCTCGCTACGTGCATCATAGTAAACATTCCTAGTGTAGAGAAAAGAAAGAATTAGGCGTGGCTAAATTAAGAAAGAGGCCGATATCTAAGTGTAGGAGAGTTCTGCGTTAAAAAAAAAACGTGCATAACTAATAAGGAAGCAAGGTGAAGCCCCAGGTGGAAGAAAATTGTAGATAATAAATCCATTTTTCATAATTCTCTGTCACAAATACATAGACAGCTATTAGATAACGCGAGAACTCTGTACCATATATTCAAAAGTGTAGTAAGAACTACAACCGATGGATTCACTGAAGCATTTGATATAACCACGGGAGTTGGACGAGAGCGTGTGCTACCGCCAGTAATGTTCAACATTAATTTGGACAGAATAACATCAGAAGCAAACACACAGTGTGAAGAATACAACCCACTGAATGAGTTACGTTTTGCAGATGATCAAGTCTTACTGCTGTATGGGGAGGGAAATGTTAAAGACTTTACCATACTAGGTCCTGCTGTTTTAAAGAGGTGCGAGCTTCCTTGCTACCTTTGCCTTCCCTAACTCAAGATCAGAGTCAGGTACCCATTTACAGCTTGGTAAAGTGGACCATGACGGTGCCAGGTTTCAACCCCGAAACCAGGTAACAGGACCACGAGAGGAGAGTGTTCTGACAACGTTAATGTATGAAGACGAAAACCAGTTGCTTAAACAATGCACTTTAATTCAACCTGTGGAAGATACAACATGAAGATCAACACATCAAAGACAGACAATATGAAGATTGGCAGATTGCCAGGCCCACTTAACAGACATATCAACAAAATCAGGCTTAAACAGGTTCCAGAGTTCTCATACCTAGAAAGCATGTTTACTTAAAAGGAAAGACGTGACAGAAAAATTCAAACAAATTAAAAAAAATAAAAAAAAATCCATAGTAGTGACTTACCAACTGTCACTGCACTCAAACATAAGAATATCACCATGAAAACTAAACGACAGCTGATAAATAGTATATTCCTACCAACCCGACTCACTTGGTTCAAGAAGACAGACTTCAGCTCTCCACTACACGCTACACAATAGTAGACGCACAAATTCATGAGAAAAACAAAGTAATTTCCATGATTCTCTTCAATTAATTGTAAATAGCATTATGCTGTAGTAGTAGTAGCCCCCCCCCCCCCCCCCCCCAACTTTTCAGTCATAAATAAATATTATAAACATAAACGTATGTTTCATGCATTCGTGAGAAATGAAAAAGTAGAATGCTAGACAACAGAAAAACAACACAAGTGATAGGCTCGCCAGAGAATCGAACCCAGGACCATCCGAATGGCAACACGAATCACGAGCGCCCCTGAGATGATAGCCCTCAGCTGCTTACTTTTCTCCTGGTGCTATTTTCTCATCTGATTCTTGTGAGAGCTTCTTTTCGCCAAATCTGAGGTGGCGCCGTAGGGAGCATCGCCACTTGATGTCATGCGATCGGCAGTTTCATCCTCGCAGGTTGCTGGATTTATGTCCAGTGCCTTCATGTCAAGGGCCTTTTGCTGTAAATAGCTTAGAAATTAAGAGTAAAGCTACGCTAAGTGCCAGAATTATAGCTAACAATTAAGCTGAACATCGTAGACTCGCTTCGGAAGGGCAAATGAAGCTCATCAGATGACATTCGGCACTCTTCCCATTGCTTTACTAAAAATATGTCCAAAATGTCAGAACCAGTCCATCGGCCAAGCTGTCGAGTAAGGCGCTGAATTTTTTGGGGCGCCAGTATGTTGCACTTATTATACATTAGATAAGAAGGTGTAGCCATTCAGTATGGAAGAAAAGTGTGGGATATTGCTAGAAAAAGAGAATTCATATAGACCGCCAGGCGTACAAAGACGAGCCTTTGTCTGTAGAAGAAGCTTTTTCTTCTCCTTCTTCCTCACTTCTCTTCTTTCTTCGACAGCCTTTGTTCGTTTTCCTCTTCAATTTCTCCTCCTTCTAGTTCTTATTGTTCTCTTCTTCTTCCAAGAACGTCGAATCCACGCGAGCAGATTGACAGCATGGCTTCTACAAAACTCGGTGACGAAAAAACTGTACAGCGATGAGAAAAGTCGAAGGCAGACTGCCAACTTTATGAGAGAGATAGTTGTTGTTATATGCCAGCAAACGGAAAAAAAAATACCAATCAATGGAGAATAAGAACAAATAAGGAGATACTACCATCTATACCTACCACTACCGACAGTCATTATCATAAGGCTGCGCGGACTCAGATTGCTGAGACATGCAAATGAATGCTTCCAAAGGGTCACGAAAAGTGTATACTGAAGTGCTTCGTTTACTCTCATATAACCACATGTATCAAGTTATCCCAAAAGTCCGGGCTTTCCCACCCCGCTTCCCCTTGTTAACAACATGACATGTATGAGAGATTACCATTTTGGGACAAGGGAGACACGCGCATCCACACAATTTGACACTTTTAATTAAATCTGTTTATACAAATAGAAAGGCGAAATTATACCATGATCAGGAATTGGTAATCAAAATTATTATCTGGAATTAGAGACTAGTCTATATATTCTAATTATAACCCAGAAGTTGAACGAGACAGTTTTTCTTCATAAATTAAAAAAATCGAGTGATCACTACTGTGGTGAAGTGGGATGTTATAAATATTTATAGGGGACTTAGTGTACTGACTGAGATCAGCTGTGAAGGTATCTATATCTAATAAGAGTAGTGTATTATAGATAACCTTACTTGCTGCCACATATGTATACCTCAGTCAGAATTATTCTGGAATAGTGTGATGACTACGTTATATGTCTAGGGTATGTGTATGATGAAGTGTAAGTCATAACAACAACAGACAGATAAACAATTTAATTTATTCCACCACACTGGACAACACTATGACACTCACATACATAAAACACTCTACGAGGATATCTTAAAGGAGTCACTGATAACTTTTCAAATAACAATATGTATTCAGTGCTGTCATGAATGTATATGTGTCCTGATTCAAATACAAAGGGAACCAGGAATCACAATCAATTTTAATTACAAGTTATATGTACAGAATTTATTAATATGAATCTTGTAGTGACATATATTATAATAGTATCCTATGTGTGTCAGTTGTGTAGTAGTAATATGAGGTAATACTGGTTTTGTTTTGTTCAAGCTCTGTTGGTATTTGTCATCATGACTTCAATAGTTTGTTTCTATTGGAACTAGTATTGGAGATGTTCTCAGTTCCTGATATTAAAACACTTAATTCCCCTCTTAATGTTATTTTTACAAGGTCATTTTAAGATGCGTGATGACTGCAGTACAAGACTCCTCTGCTCGATTACTTTAATGAGTTCTGGAGCCACCCCACTGGTTGCTATATGGACCAAGGAGTATGCTGTCCACCTCTGGCTTCAGCAAAGCTCTGACCAGGTGCTGCTCAATAACTTTAAGACCACGGTCCCACAATTCATAGAAATAATAAACAGTTTCGTTGACTGGCAATGAACATAGCACAACTCCGATCTGCCGATGTCCCAGGCTTTATTTTATAAAAATATACACTGGTGCTCAACGCACTGCTTCTTAGTAGGTTTATTACAAGATGTGGCAATGAACAGACGCTCTGAATTGAGTATATTCGCAGCTCTACCCAATCAAACCATGACTACAAATCTTTTCAAAAAAGTACAACCCTTTTTCACGTTTTCCCCTAACAACCAAGATAGTATTTATAGCCCGTCCAATCGTGGTTAGGCTTTCATTTGTTGCGCTCCAATCAATTTGGAGTTTACATGGTAGGCTATTTCTGTAACGTAAGGTTTTTTCAAACACGTTATAAAAAAATTTTATGAGCAGAAATGATTTCATGCTGTCAGGCACCCCCACTATTTTATTTTGGCCATAACTTGGTAATTCCTAGACTATTTGCGTAACGTTTTACATATTCTTTGTCAGCAAGCCCTAAGGAACCCAAATATACAAATTTAAAAGAGCTAAGTGGCTGCGTTCAAAACATGTATTTTTCTACCCACCTCCTGTTCACTTCCATCCCCATGTGGTGTCTGGGTACTGTCATGTTTTCAAACGTAAACCCATCTAATGTTATCTTTCCTAATAAGCGTTTTCCAGGTTTTTTAAAACCTAACTCTGGGAAGGTTAGTGTTTTTATCACTGTCCGTCTGAAAAAAAGTTAGTGCATGTGGCCTTACACGCGTGATGGCAGCAATTGTGTATCGCGCGACGCGTGTTTAGTATTGCATGCTTCCTGCCTTCATTCGCCCCTCTCTCTCTCCTGCTTTATCTGTCTTTTAGTTACGCCGTGTATGGAATGAATGAAATATTAAATCTAGGTCATTGATCAGCCTGCATATCTCAAGGTTTTTTCCAAGAAATACAGTACACGTTTCATTGAAGAAAGCGTGCAGCGACACAGTAGGCTTTTACTATCAACGTGAAAGCGTTACAATTTGCAGACGAAGGAGAACACAAGGGGGATTTTGCGTACAGTCATTGTGACAGCACTGTTCTTTACCATTTCTCTTTTCTTTTATTAAATTTATTTGTTAGGCTTTACATTTACGTTTTAATTTATATATGTGGATTAGAATATTCCACGACAACTACCATACATTTTCTCCCTTAAAGAAATTTGTGAAGTCCATAAGTCAGTCAGTGCCTCTGGTAGAGCCCACATTCTTGAAGGATGTGTTCTGTTGTTTGTTTGTCTCTCCCACTGGGACATAATGTACTACGATGTCATCACTGGAACAGAATACTTATACTTTCAAACAAAACTAAGAGTTGACAGTTTACACGCTTATTCTTGGTGCCCAAAGCACAACAACACGTATCAGTTGTCTTCCCTGGTATTGGTTGCTTTAAAACAGGGTCAGCATTATGTAGAGCCTATTTTGGAATTTCTTTTAAAAACCATGTTGAACTATAACTACAAAAGGAAAAATACCAACTAGAGATAATATAGTATAAAATAAATACAAACAAAAACATATTACAATAAAGGAAACACGTCCTGATATAACCAACAACTCCATGTACATGGTAGATGGTTGAAAGGGGCGTGCTACAAAGAAAAGTAGCAAACACATTAAATAAAAAAAATTAAAAAAAAATAGAGCCTGACCCACCGATAGACCACAAGCAGTGCCGGATTTACATATGGACTGAGCGGGCTGCAGCCCAAGGCCTCATAATCTAGGGGGGCATCTGCCTCCTACCAACAAAATTAAAAAATTCAGCATTAATTTTATTCCATTTGTAATGATAAAAATCAGGGGCGTACCTAAGCCAAAAATGTGTAAGCACAAATCCAAAATTCAGGAATACATTGATGAAAGTGACTAAAGCACACATTCTTGATTCTACTATATAGGCATAGTTGTTAGTAACATTAAACACGTATGACTGGATAACAGTTACACAAATACGCACTTACTGTTTAGTAATGTTTGTTAAAATTTCAAAAATGTTCTACTTTCATTGTGTGGATAAAGAAGAGAACGAGGTTTTTTTCCCCTCATAATCAGATGCTATTAAGTTTGGGCCTCCCAAGTCTTCTAGGCCAGGCCTCCAGTTGCTTTAATCCGGCACTGACCACAAGGGATGCTTTGGTAGATCTGTGGGTGACGGAGATGGAAACGAGAATTTGAAAGTTAAACAAATGTCGAACTGGCCCTCTTTCGTCGGTATTTAAAAGCGTTATATCCTCAGGACTAAAAGTACGTTCTCCTTATTTCCAGTGAAACTCAAGTTAAAATTCGCTACGTCATGGTTTTATTACGGTAGATATTTAGAGAAATAAAGTAGATCTTCACAGTTCCTGGGTCGCCTGCTGCTGCTCTGGAAGATGGAAACCAACACTTAACAAATATGAGCGTCCGATGTTTATTTTGTTGGAGAGATAGTATGTAAGCGAAGCCCTCGATTATCTCATGATCTCTTCACAGTAAACAGTAATATGCGCCTGTTTTATCTTACCCTGAATGTTCTCTATGCTATTTTCTTTAAAATTATTATTTTTTAAATTGTTGCTAGTATCTCGCGAGTGAGTCATGGACTATTAGTAAACAAATAGGGAAGGCATTTGAGATGTGGTTTTACAGAAGAATGTTAAAAATACCATGGACAGCTAAAAAGAGTAATGAGGATGTCCTGAAAGAGGCCAATGCGCAAAGGAAACTAATTTCACAAGTTAGAAAGAAGCAATCCACTTTTTTTGGGGCATGTTATGAGAAGAGGAAAGCTTGAATACATCATAACAACGGGTAAGATTGAAGGAAAAAGAGATAGGGGAAGACAAGGAGAGCAAATACTGGACAGTTTGACATCGTGGCATGGAAAGAAGTCAACAGTAGAACTGATAAATTGTACTGGAGAGGAAGTTGTGGATAGACATGATCTCCTACGCCACTAGGCACGGTACTTGAAGAAGAATATCTCGTCATATATTGTCGTATGATGAGTTAGATTTATAGAATGTTTCTTCCTCTTTTGATAAGTCTACCTTCTCACTGTCATGTTTTGCAGCTGGAATAAATTCACGGAACTTTCAATTTTATTGAATGTACTTGTTTTTAATTATTGCTTCTAAGAGGCAGATGTTTTTATACACAACGTTAGCCAGACCACAAGGTCTTTTAAATTTGGACATACACCTTAATATAACCGAAGGACCTTGTATCTAGGTTCAACGGGGCGCCGCGCCTTAACTTTATTTAAAATATATACATATATAGGTTTTTGTTTCCTTAGGGCAGTTATGGCTGGTGGATTAAACTGGCGGAGACATCCAAATTTATGCGTGCTAAGTCTCACGAAAGATGTATACTGAATAATTGCTTCTTCCTTCATTCCCAAGTAACCAAATGTTTCTTTCACAAAATTCGCGGTTTGTCTGGATTCTCTCATCGAGATAGTTTCTCCCTTAAAGGGGCTGGCGAAGGCCATGATATCAACTTGTTCCTTCGTAGAGCCGACAACTTGGACATGTTCTACTATTTGTTTGTCTTCCCCGCACAAGGACAAAGTAAACAAGCTGAAGACGCGAAGATCACGTACACGATGGCTGACAGAATAACAATGAAGATGAAAGAGATGAGAATTTTGAGCTGGAAATAAACTATTTACAGAAGGGAAGGGAAGAGAGAGAGAGAGAGAGAGAGAGAGAGAGAGAGAGAGAGATTGATAGATAGAGAGGAAATTAAACAGACGGTGTTTACGACAGAGAGCTAAACGGCAAACGGATTCGGGAAGCTTAGACTCTCCTCTCCACTTCAATCCCATTATCATCTTCAAAGAAGTAGTCACAGATCTGACAGAAATACTATTCATAATCGAGTGTTGTGCCGGCAGTCGTCGGAGATCATATTCCGAATTAGCTGCATTTTCACTTTCTCCTCACGCCATGTCGTAATTTCGTCAAAGTATTTCTCTCTGCCTTCCTTTTCTTGTTCAGGTTAATTTGACCGTCCAATTGGCTAAGGGCTAGTGCGGGTTTCCACCTCTCGCGATAAAGTTACCGGGTTCCGGGATAGAAACTTTGTTCTGCAGTGACATGCTCCAGTCAATCCAGCTTAAAATGGACACCTGGCTCTGTGAGTTCAGAAAGGCAAAGACAGCAAGGAATGGAACGTGTCAGCCCACTTAATAAAGCTGGATCTAGCATAGTGAAGTCCCTAACAGTCCACTGCCCTACGGCAGTTCGAGCTGTGGGTCTACCTGACCTTCAGTTTAATTGAACACGTTATCAGACTTTTCTCTATGACTACAACTCATCTTACTGATCAACTGACGGCGTCTGTTTCTCTAAAGACTTCCACAATTGATTTTCTGACCGTCCACTTGCACCTTTCTGAGAACCTGGCCACACCTTTGTTGCCTTTAATTGTCTGTCAGTATTATATAAATTAACAAATAAAATTGTATGGAATCAGTTTTACAAATTAACGGTAACAGACCGCCAACATTATGACAGAAACATATGTTTACGTGACAGTGAACGAAGAGAATATTTTTAGTATACAACTTTTGTGACAATTTGTACGCATAATTAGCACGTACCAGCAATTTTAGTTCATCAGTCATAACTTTCAGTATGTTTGTTTACTATCCTCGTCTGATATAAATAAAGTAGTACAGAATATGTGTAGCACTGCACCACTTCCTTCTTCGCTGTGTCTGGATCTTACACGCATTAAAGCAATATAGAAGACATTTATATGCAGGATAGTACTACTCTACTTTAAAAAACCGATTTTGATATGCAGTTATGATAAGAAACTATACAAAGCACTTCAACAGGGGGTAGGTAATCTGATCATCCGAAGTTGTCCTTCTGTCGAACAAGTGAATATGAAAAGACTGTACCTTGGCACTTTTTGCCTCGTTTTAAATTAAGCATTACATAGTATATCTTGTGTAGTTTCCAGGAGTTTTTCAAAAAGACATATAATAGAACTTTCCCTCAGGATTGTCGTAACAGGCATATCACATGAGGATGGAGATGGATCTGGCAACCTCAGCAAGTAAACTAATTGCTACAAAACACATCACTGCACGAGAACATGAATGCTTCGGTACCCAGTTTCAGTTGGAGCAAACAAGAGAAATAATGACAAATGATGAACTACATCAGATGTTATGAACGATTCAGGGGAGTTAAAACTACCTAATTTATTTCAGTTTATTCCTGCAGCAAGAGCAGACGTCAGAGAAACCAAATTTTTAAATTTTATTCTGAAATCATTAACATACTTTTAACTTTTAATCTCTGCCCTTCAAATGATAGACACAGAAGGAAGGAAGGAATTTTTTTTTAACTGACAAGACACACAAATGACAATCAAAACAAGAAGACAGACAGTAAATATTTCATTATTTTACATTTATTTAGACCACATCAGCAGATTTCAATAGACAATGTCAACTGTACAAGCCAATCGAAACTCTTCATCTGAAAACATGGGTAGAAAAAGGCGCACAAAATAATTTGGAAACAGCAGGTCATACAATTCAGATCATAAACACTACAGATAAGTGCAATACACAATATACGCACACTAGACCAGATGACAAAAGTCATAATACTTCAGGATAACAATATTCAGTAATCTTGAAATTTACCCTTCTTTATTATATGCTAAAGTAAAATATTACATATGTATGTTAGTGCTGACATTAATGTCCAGACAGTCCTACTTTATGGCTCTGAAACATGGAGAACACAAAAAACTGCTCTATATAAATGAGTGCTTGTGCAGAACAGAAGGACTGACATGGGGAAATCAGCTGATAGCATGTCAAGACAGTGCTTGCTCTGGAGTACCCATGGTTAGAGAAATGGAGATCTAAAAATCCATGAGAAAAGAAATGGAGACAGACATGCATAGGATAAAACTGATATGGAAAGACATTGAATGGATGGCACAGAACAGGAAGGCTTAGCATGAATTTGCAAAGGTCTGTGCTTTGCAGGACCCTAAAAGATGATGAAAAAAGTTTGTTATTTTTATTAAGCCTGGCTATGTCATTTGGGTTACCTACATCACTAACTTCACCACCATAATACTGACAAGAAGATCCATCAACTAAAATGTTGACATCTTCAATAGTCATATAATGTCTTCAAGGAAAGTGTAACCTAGTCGTCCCCCCCCCCGCTCAAGTGACATTATTCTCTTTTTACACTCCCTTAGAAGCACGGGGCAGTAACTGCAGTTAGCACATCAATAAAAAAAGCTGGTGCCTACCCATACATACAACCTCCTCCATTTAACTACAGGTCTTTTCCAGACCCAAAATGCGCGGGGACAGCCGCGTTTTGTAAATGAGATTTTGTCAGTTTCCAGCTCCGCCCAAACATTGGTACGAAAATCACGCAAAAGTTGGCCGAAAACACTTTCAATTTTCAAGTGGTGGGATTCTGGAATAAAGACCTGTACTGATGTTTGTCCACCACTAGAGACTTTTCTTTTAGTTTATTTGCTGTGTATTTTAGTTCGTTTATTTGTGTTTATACTTCTTAACTGTTTTATTTGCTATATTTTTCCTTGTTTAGTATTTTTTTTGTCACTGTCTCATAGCCTTCCCACATTTCTTGTCTTTGTTTCCTGTTTGTGCTGGTGACGGTCGGGCTTGTTTCTCTTACACAGGGGTTTCTAGAACAAGGGCTGCCTGGTAATGCTATCAAACAGTTTCCTCAACATGTGTCCTATCCATCGCCTGTATCTTCTTCTAATCTCTTGTTCCACCGACACTTGTCTGGTTCTTCTAATCTCTTGTTCCACCGGCACTTGTCTGGTTCTTCTAATCTCTTGTTCCACCGACACTTGTCTGGTTCTTCTAATCTCTTGTTCCACCGACACTTGTCTGGTTCTTCTAATCTCTTGTTCCACCGGCACTTGTCTGGTTCTTCTAATCTCTTGTTCCACTGACACTTGTCTGGTTTTTCTAATCTCTTGTTCCACCGACACTTGTCTGGTTCTTCTAATCTCTTGTTCCACCGACACTTGTCTGGTTCTTCTAATCTCTTGTTCCACCGACACTTGTCTGGTTCTTCTAATCTCTTGTTCCACCGGCACTTGTCTGGTTCTTCTAATCTCTTGTTCCACCGGCACTTGTCTGGTTATTATCATCTCTTGTTCCACCGGCACCTGTCTGGTTCTTCTAATCTCTTGTTCCACCGACACTTGTCTGGTTCTTCTAATCTCTTGTTCCACCGACACTTGTCTGGTTCTTCTAATCTCTTGTTCCACCGGCACTTGTCTGGTTCTTCTAATCTCTTGTTCCACCGGCACTTGTCTGGTTATTATCATCTCTTGTTCCACCGGCACCTGTCTGGTTCTTATCATCAGTCCCACATTAGTGATCTTATCATCAGTCCCACATTAGTGATCTTATCATCAGTCCCACATTAGTGATCTTATCATCAGTCCCACATTAGTGATCTTATCATCAGTCCCACATTAGTGATCTTATCATCAGTCCCACATTAGTGATCGTATCATCAGTCCCACATTAGTGATCTTATCATCAGTCCCACATTAGTGATCGTATCATCAGTCCCACATTAGTGATCTTATCATCAGTCCCACATTAGTGATCTTATCATCAGTCCCACATTAGTGATCGTATCATCAGTCCCACATTAGTGATCGTATCATCAGTCCCACATTAGTGATCTTATCATCAGTCCCACATTAGTGATCTTATCATACTATTTTAATTCTTCTATTCTATGCAACTGGGCATTTATAAAAGTCTAACTTCTTGGCTGATTGTAGTTCTCCATGTTTCACAGCCATACAACAGAATTGACCCGACATTTGACTTGAATATTCAAATATTTTTGCTTCTTATTTCTTAATTAAATACATGCACATAAGTAACATTTTATTTTAGCAGATAACAAATACAGACAAATGTGCCAAGACCATCAAGAAACTGACAACAATCTTTGATTGTAAACCTGAATGATATGTAGAAAGTGAGCACAGAATACCTATTAGAACACTCACACTGTTGTTGTCATCTCCAAATACCAATCTTCCAACATTACATTTATCTGCCCATACTAGTGAACAACAATAATAATAATCCAGATTAAACTGAAGCATGTATCTAAACTGTTACCATGTATTCTGTGTATCCTGTATAAATATGTGTGCAAAAAAATATTTTTTTACAAGTCAACACTTTTTATTATTCAATACAAAGCATGCAGCCACTACAGCTGTCACCCCTTTTTGCAGGCATGCTATACCACAACATTTAAGGTACTCTTGCAGTTCCTATTTAATTAACTTGCTAAGCTAGCACCATCCACAATTTGACTTTAGAAGTCTCTTATGCCATGCCAGTTTGGCGCAGAAGGATTAGTTTTTAATCTGTCTCCTAAGAAAACATCTGGACACACAAGGGATCATACCACTATAAAATATTCAAAACTACACTAAAGACAAATAATGAGCTGTCCTTCATCTTTGACCACCAGCACACATCAATTTGAAGATGCTGGGGGGAAAAAGGCAGTGGTCAACCCTCAGGTTGCTGATATTCCTATAGAGTACATCCTGGACTGGTGCTGACCATATGCACTTTCTCTGTACCTCATAAATGGGGCACCCCTGCAGCAGATTTTGAGCTCATTCATAGTCCAACTGTCAGTTTCTTGTGATACCTCAGTCTCTGGTGGCCTGTGTGCCACAATATGAAGAGTAATATTTCTTCTCTCAGTACATTTTCTTTCTCTGATTTTGTTTGTCTCTAAGTCTAGGTCAAGATACCGCCATAGAGGAGTGATGTATTAGAGACTTCACTTATACTAGTCTCAGTTTTATGAGGTGGGGGTTCCTTTCCTTGCTGCCTTTGCCTTCCATAACTGACAAACAGAGGCAGATATCAATTTTTACAGCTGGGTAGACTGGAACATGATGCAGTCTGGTTTTGATCCCAGCTCTTTTGCCCCTAGAAGTAAAAGCTTTTGTGAAGCTCTGTCAGTTTAGAGATATCCATATTGCATTAATATGTTCTCACAACAAAGAATGGTTGTCAAATAAACAATCACAACAGTGTGCTATTAATCTCAACTAAATTGTATTTATAAAAATATGCTGACCAACAAAGGCATGTAGTAAAATAAGCATTTGATGCCCACTGTGAGAATTTCTATTCTTACTGGCTACAGACTGGTTTACGAAAATAAGTCGAGGAAGATGAGGATGACAAAAGGCATTTAAGAAAATAACAACATCAGTCAACAGATACAGAATTCATTGGACAAAACAGCTATAGGATCTAGATTTTACTGACAACCTGGCGCTCCTGTCCCATAACTGTAGCCTGATGCAAGATAAAATAAAAATACCTGAGGGGTCACAGCAACTGAGCTTTAACATGCATAGGGAAAAAACAGTAATCATGAGAATAAATGCAGAAAATTATAACAAGATTGTACTCAGAGAAACATTCCTACATGATGTGGAATTAAGGGTATCAAAATATGAAAACAAAAGGCAAGAGGGACTTTCACTGCACTGGACAATATATGGAAACACAACAATAAGAATCTTCAACTCAATTGTCAAGTCACAACTACTGTATGCTTTTGATAGACCAAGGATAATAACAATGACAACCAGAAAGACTTTCAACAAGGCACTTGCACACAACAGAAGGACTGAACTGGTATAGTAAAATGACTGATGGAAGTAAACAGACATACACAAGTGGAATAAGAGATGGGCAGAAGACGCAAGTGCTGAGCAGGACACATTAAGAAAACTAGATAATAGCATGGTACGGGACAGGACAGTTGCTGTGTTTTTACTGACTGACTGTTAAACATATACAAGAGAAATAAGCAAAACAGAAAGGGACCTGATTGTTGTGATGGAAGGCTAAATACAGACTACACAAGTGGAATAAGAGATGGGCAGGAAGACGCAAGTGCTGAGCTGGGACAATAAAGAAAACTAGATGTTTTGGTACTGGATCAGGACCTGTGTTTGCTGACGTGTTAAACATATAACAAGTGAAAATAAGGCAAATATATGTTGTGGTGCAACTCTCTGAAATATAAGTTTTCCTGGCCGTGTTTGTAGGAAGAAGGGGGGGGGGGGGGGGGGGGGGGGGGGGGGGGGGAAGAGAAATATTCCTATTTGATTTTACTTGTAGTAAACTGATGACTGACCTGTCTTGTCACAGCTGGGTTCCTCAGGGCAAATGATCCTGGTTTCAGAAAGCTAGTATCTTAACCACTACACCACCAAGGAACCATGTTCTGACAGTAATGAACACAAATGAGATACTTGACATCATTCTTCAATCATGCAACAAACATCAAAATGTGATAACCATCCAAACAATTTAAAGACACTTAATGAACTTTATGTCCAAAGCAAACAACATAGAAACCTGCGTCTGTCAGCAGATCTTCTGCTGCAGACATTCATTGTATAATCAAGAGCACACAAGTTGAAGAGCAGACAATTTGTCTGCTGCTTTAGATAAGACAGAGAAGTGGCTGGATAACAAAGTGAGAAGATAAAGTGAAAAAAAAATCCAACCACAGCCTTCTATTTGAGGAAAGGCCAAACATTAGGCCTACTACAATGATGTCACTAAATGTGCAATACAGAAGTCATTCAGCAAGGAACATTCTTCCATGTCTGGCATTCTATATAAATTATTTGATAAAGTAACATGACTGCATTAGTATTACTGTCAGGAGCTGCTCTCATAACAAAAACCATGAGGTAACTTATGACACACATTTTCACTATTTCAGATATGAGAGAACCCTGAGAAGGACTGCCAGAGATAGATATGGTTATTTGAGAGCTAACGACACAGAAGGAAAAAAATTATTTAAGACAATTCTTGATGAAATGAACTAATTTTCATACTGTCAATTAAAATTCAAATGAATGATGCAATATGCAACATTTTTAATTCTCCACTGAAATAAATTTTGGTGACACAATTTAAAAGATTTGTCATACTTCAATCATACAGACATCAATGACACAATTTGTAACATTTCTCAGTCTCCAATAAAACAGACATCCATGACACAATTTGCAAGATCTGTCTTACTTCCACCGAACACCTGGACAGGGTTTCTGGACTTTATGTTCAAGGTATAGTCTTGAACTGCAACTGCAGATTTAAACAGCGAGTCAGCGACTTGTTCTCTCTGCGCTTCTGGCGATGGAAATGACAAAGCCTGTTTCATACGAAGCTTTAAACGTGGTTACCCCTTACTCAGATTTCACTTACACAATCTGCAAAATGTCTAATTCTCCACTGAAATAAACTTCAAATAAATCATTTACAAGATTTTTCATACTTCACTTAGATTTCAGTTACACAATTTAAAATATTTCCCAAAGGCTAGCTTTCATTTCTTTTTACATATGGGCTGTCCCAGAATTTGCAAGCCGTCTTCAGTGGTATAATAAATTATCAAAAGTGGTAACAATAAGAACACATTCAAAAGTAATAACAGCCCAACAACAACAAAATATATTTACAATATGATATTCCATTTTACTTACAGCAATATGAAATCATGTACAGGTAGCATAATATTCCTTCAAATGTCTAAACAACACTTTAACAACAAGAAGAAATATTTACATGTAAATGTATGTTACATGAAGTTTGACACAGAAAAAACGCATATATTATCAATGGTTACTGGTTTCATAGTATCAAAATGCCTCAATTGTTTGCAATATGTTAAAAAAATTTCAGAATAAATTCACAATATAGTTGACAAACTGTTTCATGTCATGGAGGTACTATAGCACGTTTCACTAGCTTTGCCCAACTTCAAAATGCTATATCTCAGCGAATATATAACGCATATAAGTGAAATTTTATGTGTGAATTTGAAATGGTATAGACCCTATGAATTAAATTTTTCATTAAAATGCAGCCATTGGTTTCAATTTTGGTTTCTTTGCGATATAATATCAAAATTCTACTTGCCAACACACATCACACATATTGAAATGTCTACAGTATATTCTTCTTCTTCTTCTTCCGTCCTTAGCCACCGACCGTCAAAGCAGTCAGTGGCCATTACGCCTAGTGGCGTCTTAGGGCAACAGCAGATAGGTTTTCTTTGCCATTGTTTCCCATCACGCCTAGTGGCGTCTTTAGGGCAACGGCAAATCAACCCATTTGCTGTTGTTTCCGTAATCGAAGTGACTGGCAAACGGGTGATCAGCCCGTTGTCTACAGTATATTATACGACCTCATTTGCATATGATTGGTTTATCAAACAATTGGCATGATTTTAGCGTGAAATTGCACTTCTTGAACATAAAACAGTTTATATCCGGTGTTACTCACACATTGTCAATCAGGGGTGTGTCTACAAAAAAGTATTGTGTGGTTAAGTAGGAAAAATGAGTCTGCGAGTACATTTTATGACATTACAGCAAATCACAAATAGGATTTTTAAGTATTTCTGCAATGAAGCTACTCGAGGAAAACTATATCATTCTATTTCAAACCCACAAAAGAGGACTATTCATGCCTTGGGGATAAGCAAACAATCATTGCACCGCTGGATAGCGACATCTGAAATTTCTAATTCCAGTGTTTTACAAACGAAAATTAGGCCAAGAGTGGTGGATAATTTTGACAGAGAATTGATCCGCAGAGAAATGTGCAATATGTTTCACAATAATGAGGCCGTGACTTTAAGGAAATTGAAAATTTGATTAAGAAAGAATAATGACATTGATATTTCCAAATCTACGCTATGGAGGACTATTAGGAGTTTGGGATTCACTTTTAGAAAATATGTTGGTGGTAGAAACCTTATCTGTGAGAAGCCTCAAATAGTTGCAATGAGAAGCAAATATTTACGCGAGGTCAGAGAAATGAGAAGAGATTGTTATGATTTTGTGTATTTAGATGAAACTTGGATCAATGCGCACCACAGTAATGAACGAGAATGGCAATCATCTGATGGGACAACTAAGAGACTAGTACCAAGCAGCAAAGGACAGCGCCTAATAATTGCACATGCAGGAAGCAGCCATCATGGGCTTCTAAATAATACTGAACTCATATTTGTTTCAAAATCCACAGATAATAGGGATTATCATACAGAGATGAATGGCAAGATATTTCAAGATTGGATTGTGAATCATGTACTTCCTTCATTGGATAGACCGTCGTGTTTGATAATGGACAATGCTTCATATCACAACGTTGTGGCACCAGAAGATAAAGTTCCTAATTCATCAAGTACTAAAGATGTAATAAAGATTTGGCTGACCAAAAACAACATTCCATTCAACGAAATGTCCCTGAAGCCTGAATTACTTGGAATTGTAAAAAAGACACAGCATACAAAGATATTTCACATAGACAAGGCAATCCATGAACATGGTCACAGATGTTTAAGATTGCCTCCTTACCATTCTCACTTAAACCCAATAGAATTAGTCTGGGCTAAAATTAAGGAACAGGTAGCAACAGAAAATAGAACGTTCAAATTAAAAGATGTTGAAATACTTACAAAAGCCGCCATCTCCAATATAGCCAGGGATTATTGGAAGAAATGTGAGAACCATGTGTTACAAGAGGAAGAGGAATATTGGAAGAATGATGGTTTGTCCTTCATTCAGCCGAGATTTGATTATCAATTTCTCAGAGACATCTGATTATGATTCGGATGAAGTTTAATTTCTTTAAAGATGACCTTACCTTTATTTACAAGCACATTAGAGGAGCAACGTTCCATTATGATATTTATGAACCGCAAAGAGGTGATACCTATTGAAATAATTAGATCAATGAAGGTCCAGTTTGGTAGTGCACTAAATGTCAATGACAAACAATGTCACGAGTATCTCGCATGCAGATCATTTAAGAAATCATCTTCAACAGGTATTCATATGCAAACGTGATGGCCACATTATTGTAATAGTAGACACGCCTATGCCTAATCAATTCACAGAATCTGTGACTGAAGTGGTAAAATTTCTTTTCTCGATACACAATAATTAGTATGCCGACAAAGATCAAAGGATTTCATTCGTTTATGGGAACTGGACAAGATGCACAGATGTAAAGTATATATTTGTTGGGTCTAACCAAATATAACATCGTATGCAAAAAATGGCATTAATACGTTCGACGGTTAATCAGATAATTACATTTGTTTGAGGGCAAAGCTAGTGAAACGTGCTATAGATGATTTGATGAAACTGACCTTTTACATTAGCCATTAAATTGTGGCTTTAATAAACAAAGACAATTATGGATCCTTTTCTTTTTCTGTTTAGATAAGAGAAAAACTATTTAAAAAAGATATATATATGTGACAGCGCCATTCTCGCACAACCACGGCAAATCATTTTAGCCGTTACTGACGATATAAAAATAGAGTATTGGTCAGATCTATAAATAGAACACTAGTCAATCCGCAAGGAGAGACGAAAGAATCGCCCGGATGTTAACCGCGTTTGAAGCTACGTATGAAACAGGCTTTGTCATTTCTATCGCTAGACGCGCAGAGAGAACAAGTTGCTGACTTGCTGTTCAAATCTCCAGTTACAGTTCAAGACTATACCTTGAACATAAAGTCTACGAACCCTGTCAGGTGTTCGGTGGAATTAAGGTTTTAGCATTATTTGCCTGATTCATTAAGTCTGCAGTTGAAAGGATTGTAAGCAACCAATAATTACAACCCATGTCAAACGATCCTTAATTAAATCTTAGTTCATGGATCTTGGGTGTGAGGTAACTCTGACACAAGTCCGCTAAACCACCCTAGGCCCTGTCACATATGTATAAATATAAAAACAAACACAATGTCATACATTTTACTCACATTAATATTTACACCAACACAATTCTTAGAATGCCAACATATACAAAATATATAGAGAAACATTACCCAAGCAACACCTGGATCCATGCATACACAGATGGATCAGCAACTAATGCAACAGAAGATGGGGGTGGAGGAGTCTTCTTGAGCTTAAGCAATGGCACACAAAAAAAGACAGCAGTCGCAACATGAAAATTTTCAAGTAACTTCAGAGCATAGGCCTTAAAAACTGCATCAGAAATTCTAATGACAGAAGAAAGCTCAGAGAGACCAGTAGCTATCTTCTCAGATGCGCTGTCAGTAATTACAACGCTGAGAAGTCAAAGTAATGCTGAACTGGATGACCTAAGTGTAACACTTCACAGACTATGTCAGCAATACAAAAGAGTCGTGATACAGTGGAACCCTTCTCACTGTAACATCCCTGGAAATGAAGAGGCTGACAGATTGGCAAAGGAAGGGGGAAAGCTTCCTCAACATGACACAAACATAACTTATGAGGAGGCCAAGAGTTTTATCAAGTGCAGGTACAGGCACAAGTGAGAAGAAGATCATCCAGGCCACACAAAAAATGATCCGTATTACCAGCTCAGCAGAAGTGAACAAGTGGTAATCTTCAGACTTCGCACAGGTCATAACAGATTGAGATACCATCTATTCAACAAATTAAAGATAGGAACTACTGATGAGTGTGACTGTGGCACCGATAAAATGACTGCTGAACATCTGCTTCAAATGTGTCCAACATATGAGGAACAGAAAAAACGCAAATGGCCATCACCAGTACCATCCCTGGAGAAAATCTACGGAGATATCAACAGCCTCAGGCTGACCACTGCTTTCTTTGAACTTATTCAAGTTGACGTCTGAGGGTGAACGAAGATGAAGAATGCCAACATATGACAGAACAAAACTCAAGGGGCAGGGCAATCAATTTCTACTGACCTTTCATGTGGTCATTCAAATATAGCATTATAAATGAACAAAATTATGGCTCCATTTCTGTTTAGAAAAAAACAAACTGTCACAATGTCATACATATTATTTACATGTTTACAGCAACAAAACAATTGGGATACTAACACATGACTGAACCCAAACTCTCAGAGGCTGATATATCATTGCTCATGTCTTTATATTTGTTATAAAGCTGTACTAAAAACTGCAGCAGCAGGAAAACCAACACCAATACCTCTCAGCTCCCAGTGAAGCACAGGTCCTCAACAACAAAAATTCACCTAGCCCCCCAACCGTGATACCCAAGGTCTTTCCATGTCATCCCCATCATGTCTCTAGCTGTTTTCTCCATGTGTTGTTTGGTCTCCTCTACTTCTCTTCCAGAACATAGATTGCCTTGTAATGTTATCAAACCGGTTTTCTTAATGAGCATCCTATAAAGCCTTCGCCTAACAGCAGGAAAAGTTGAAGCTAAATTGTGAAGGGTACATCAGCTCTAGAGATGGACAGGAAACATCAACAGATGGACAGGAAACATCAACAGATGGACAGGAAACATCAACAGATGGACATGAAACATCAACAGATGGACAGGAAATAGGTGACCTGTGTTACCCTCCAGTCCACATGGCCGCTGCCCTGGCAAAAATTAGGAAACCTCCCACAACAAAAATATTTATAGAATGTGATTCCTGTATACGCACACTGGGGATCTTTGCTGGTGACATGGATTTTGTGCACTGTGCTGAGATCCTCCTCGTGTGATCTAAGGGAGGTGATCGAAGCACTGAAGGAGTTGTCCATATGCAATGAAGATAACCAAACCAAACCCTCAAGGCAAAAAAATAAACAATTCTGGAATCCTTTACAGCCAACCTTGGTGTGCAGACAGCAGTTAATTCAATCTGAATGTTTGAGAGACATGTATTACTGAATGTTTACACCTGTCAAATGCTTGATATACATGTATTATTGAATTGTTAAGCTTGTCAAATGTTTGATATATGTATATTACTGAATTTTTAAACTTGTCAGATGTTTGATATACAAGTATTATCAGATAATTGATATACATATATCACTGAATTTTTAAACTTGTCAAATGTTTGATATATATGTATCCTCTTATTTCTAACACTCAAAATTTTACAATGTAGGCCTATCTGGCAAGAGTTTAGGGGTAAAAAACCAAACACAGACAGTTCAAATAAAAGCTTGATTGCCATCTGGAGGAAGCATTGTTTTTTTATTTCAAACTCAAAATTTTACAATAGATCTGGCAAGAGTTACTACCCTAAGAAACACAAAAAAAAAAATCTGGAGATGCATTGAATGAAGTTATATTTCTTTATTTACATTATTCGTTGTCATTATCTTACCTTGTTTCACATATAACTTTCATACCTGCCTAATATCTGATGTACTCTTTCTTATGTTTGCACATCTGTCTGATATACATTCCTAGTAATGTTAACACAATGCTACTTAATTTCATCTCTACTGATCTAGTATGTTATGCATTACAAATATGATGATAAGAATAACATTATCCTGAATGGTGGCAGAAGCTTATGGTGTAAACTGTCACAGGAGAATTACCCTCTGATCATTTGTAAAGTATGAGGTGTGATACATAACTTCTCCAACTTGAGTCTAAATTCTTTGCTGGACGGGGAAAATAATACTAAATACAAATTTTTTTTTTACATTCTCCTAAGCTCTCCACAGTGAAAAAAACAAAGTGCTTAAACCTGTATTAATTGTTTAAAATTTGCATAATGTATTTTTAGTTAAATAAAATTCTTAGTTCAGTTGTTTAATTGTTTTTAAAATTCCTCCATCTAAAAATGGGACATGCAGCTTATTCAAAAGTGTAGGGTACTTGAGTAAATACAAAAGAACATAATGAGTAATGTTATATAGAGAGATTCTGATTAAATGTGCTTCATAAAACAAGGTCACAATCAAAACAGAAGATATGACAAAAATGATTAAACAGTCACATTTTTAACATAATTATAAATTCTTAACAAATAGAATACCCCATGAGATCAAAAATAGAAACATCATCTTATAGCACTAGGGCAGTTATCAACATCCCCTCTACATTAACAATGTCCTATAGCACTAGTGCAGTTATCAACATCTCCTCTACATTAACAATGTTTTATAGCTCTAGTGCATTTATCAACATCCCTTCTACATTAACAATGTCTTATTGCACTAGTATAGTTATCAATGTCCCCTCTACATTAACAATGTCTTATTGCACTAGTATAGTTATCAATGTCCCCTCTACATTAACAATGTCTTATAGCACTTGTGCAGTTATCAACATCCCCTCTATATTAACATCTTATAGTACTAGTGCAGTTATCAACATCCCCTCTACACTAACAATATCTTATAGCACTAGTGCAGTTATCAACATCCCATTTACACTAACAATGTCTTATAGCACTAGTGCAGTTATCAACATCCCCTCTAGACAACAACGTTTTATAGCACTAGTGCAGTTATTAACATCCCCTCTATATTAACGTCTTATAGCACTAGTACAGCTATCAACATCCACTCTACACTAACAATGTCTTATCGCACTAGTGCAGTTATCAACATCCCCTCTAGACTAACAATGTCTTACAATACTAGTGCAGTTATCAACATCCCCTAGACTAACAATGTCTTACAGTACTAGTGCAGTTATCAACATCCCCTCTAGACTAACAATGTCTTACAGTACTATTGCAGTTATCAACATCCCCTCTAGACTAACAATGTCTTACAGTACTAGTGCAGTTATCAACATCCCCTCTAGACTAACAACGTCTTATAGCACTAGTGCAGTTATCAACATCCCCTCTATATTAACATCTTATAGCACTAGTGCAGTTATCAACATCCCCTCTAGACTAATGTCTTATAGCACTAGTGCAGTTACCAACATCCCCTCTATATTAACGTCTTATAGCACTAGTGCAGCTATCAACATCCCCTCTAGACTAACAACATCTTATAGCACTAGTGTAGTTATCAACATCCCCTCTAGACTAACAATGTCCTATAGCACTAGTGCAGCTATCAACATCCCCTCTAGACTAACAACATCTTATAGCACTAGTGTAGTTATCAACATCCCCTCTACATAACGAGCCTAAAAACAGAGCAAAATATTTCATATTTCAAGTTGTACATATGGCAAATATTCTTTGTACATGTGTAAAATATTCACAGCAAAAGTCATTATCATTTTTAAATCTTAACAAAGTAAACTTTAAAAATGTAATGAGAGACAGAAGGTAAAGACTAAACATTCGTCGTTTTGTAATGCAGTTATTAACTTCCAGTAACGGACAGCTAAGAAAATGAGAACAATTAGCTACCAGGATTGTTGTAACAAAAACAAAAAATGCTAAAGAACCTACAACTGCAAGGGGGACATTAAGTACTTTGTCACAGGTTTCAGGAAATAAAAATAAAAAAGAGAGGGAGTCACCAGCAGTTGTAGTCCAGTGCTGGTTAAATGTGCATACAAAACTGGCAGTTGTAGTCCAGTGCTGGTTAAAGGTGCATACAAACTAAAAGAGCATTCATTTATAATCTTCAGCTCCATCTGGAGCACAGGCCTTCAAGCCAAGTCCTCCTGTCCTGTGCCACTCATTGACAGACCTTGACCTGATGGCTTGGAACAGGAAGTCTTGACAAAAGTTTGCTGAAAGCCTATGCTCCTTGGGGAGCTGATGGATGATGATACCAGACATCTTTTCTGTAACGAGTGTCAAAATGACAACAGGAAATAATAATACATTGTGACAACAGGCAACAATGGCAGGATACAGAAAAATAGAGGACACTAATAGATAATGGTTTAACACTGTGGTACAAAAAAATGTCAGCTTCAAGTAGCTTGCTAGCTGATCATGTATCCCTTCAACTTCCCATCCCCAATGCTGATTTAACTATGACTTGTTTCCATGCCATGATGTTAAACTCTCCAGTATTTTCTCTCTGCCATCCTCTATCTCATGTTTCTATCTTTCCTGTTGTCACAATATATTTCATCTTTCCTGTTGTCACAATATATTTCATCTTTCCTCTTCTCATAACATGCCTAAAGAAAGCGCACTGCTTCCTTCTGATACTAGTGATAGATTCCTTCTGATACTAGTGATAGATTCCTTCTGATACTAGTGATAGATTCCTTCTGATACTAGTGATAGATTCCTTCTGATACTAGTGATAGCTTCCTTTGTGCACTGGTTTCTTTCAGGACATCCTCCTAAGTCCTATTAGCTGTCCATGGTATTTTTAGTAACCTTCAGTAAAAATCACATCTATGTGGTCTCCAGGCATTTTCTTGCTTGTTGAATAATTGTTGAATAATATGACATGAGTGGCTCTAAGAAGCTTTATTTGAATCATAAGAAAGTCAGCAACAGAACTGATAGATGGAGCTGGTGAAGAACTTACGCCTGTCAGGGTGGTATTACGTTGAAGAAGATGTTAAAATAATATGTCCCCGGTGACTTGTAACAAATATTCCATAACCAGAGTCTTCAGAAGTGTACTTGGAAAATATTCATATTATGCTATATCTGTCAAACACAGTGAGCATTTACAGTCCACACTGCATGAGCCACTGCATGTAACAATACTGTGATGTTTATTAGTTCAAACTAGAATAACATAGTAACATTTGAATCTCAGAAGAGGGAGACACATGCCAGATTTTGCCCAAATGACTATCAATACGTCGGCCGAACTCTTGATTCATAACTACCTCAATACATTTTTTTTCGAGTCAAAAAGTATTTTTTAAAAAGCTCAACAGAGTGTATGGTTAAGATTAACATTAGCCATCATTGTTGTGAGTTATGTAGCCGGCCACAGCCAAGGGTATATGATCCTCTTTTTACCCCACTTCCCAAACAATGAGGGCCTGAATGTGAAATGACCCAGGCCCCATCTTAGTTTTAGAAGGGCTGGCCATGACTACCCCATCCCCCGTAAATAAACAAATCTGTCAAATTATACAACATTTACATGCAACTAAACTAGACTGGTCATCATCTGCCCAGCCGATTATGACGGTCTTTGGGGCGGTGCCTATCAGCATCGTCCTCCGCTGACAGCAGCATGTCACAGTCAGGGTCTTCAGCTGGCTCTATACGACTGTAGCATTTGAGCGAGTCAGAATTATGAAAGTACTTGACCCTACCTTCATGGGCTGAGTTTATATAGATGGACTTTGTGTTCTGTATGGAATGTTTTAGGAAGTTGTCAACCACCCAAAACACTATAGCCTGCAATCAGGAAACAAAAACATGCAACATTGTATTTAAAGGCAGAATTTGTTGTTTTTGATACATTAGGCAACTCTCTCTACAAACACATCTCAGTGGCTTTTAAACTGAAAACACTTTGAGAATTGTATTACTGCAGGGCAGAAATGTCAAAAAAGGCAACAATGCCTATGTTTTTACCCACATGAAATAAAGATTTTGTTTGATTGTTAACTTTATAAACATATTTCACATTTCTAATTTACAAATATATTTGTCTTTGCATATATTTCCCTCATACAAACACGTCTATTTCTATCATAAAGTTTGTGGTCTGTCTCAGTCATCTCCGGCTGCAACATAATTGCACTTTGGGCAAACCCACAGGTCTCCCTCAGCAAATTTCGAAGGGTATGAATGCTACTGTTCCAGTTGCAAGCTGGTTGTCAAAGCTCTGTGTGCATCCTCTCATCCCTGCTAGTCTTACATTCAATGCCAAATTCTAGCAGTCTTAACTATTCTAAACACAACAAACATGATTTTGACAGGGATGAGATAACCAGAACACAGCAAAGCTGTCTATCAGTATTTTGTAGTTTTCTCCAGGTTGTTCGTTGTGACGCCACTCCTCTTAGCTCTTGCACATTATTTAGGCCCAACGTTCTTCCTTCTCTTATTATTGTTCTTCTGAGTGTTTCTTTTGGTCTTCCTTTTTTCCTCTTACCCTCAGGAACCCAAGTGAGCGCCTGTAGTGGTATTCTGTTGTTTTGCATTCGTAGGACGTGACCGATATATGACCATCGTCTTTTCCTTATATAGTCGGAGACATATTTCTGCCTAGAGTCTTCTCTTATTTGTCGATTAGTCTTGAATTCTTTCCAACTGATGTTCATGAGTTTTCTAAGACATTTGTTCTCGAATGTATTCAGCTTGTTCTCCAATGATTTTGTTATTTTCCAACTCTCACACAGCCGTATGTTAACACTGAGATAACATTTGAATTAAACAGACGAAGCTTGGTATGTATATTCAATGATCGTAATTTCCAAATGTTAGATAATCTATTGAAGGCGCTAGCTGCCAAAGCAATTCTAGTATGGATTTCTCTCTTGTTGTGTCACCATCCTGAGTCATTTTACTGCCTAAATAATTGAAACTTTCAACTTTGTAGTTTTTCCCCGTTCAAGATGATATCAAAGGTCTCGTTAGAAAAGTTCATAGCTTTAGTTTTAGAGGCATTTATTTGGAGACCAATTTTAACCGAGAGATGACACAAATTTATTTATTGCTTCTTGGGATTGTCTTGGTGTTGAACTTAAGAATGCTACATCATCTGCGAAATCCAGGTCCCCCAGGAATTTTCCATTTGTCCATTTTATACCCAATTGTTCATTGTGGGTATAGTTTCTCATAACCCAATCAATAGCTATTCCAAAAAGTAGTGGTGACATAATACAGCCTTGTTTCACCCCTGTTTCTACTGTAAACCATTCTGTATTCCCTTTATTTGTTCTAACACAACATCTTGCATTGTCATATATAGCGCTTTGATTATATTCACATATTTTGTTGGAAAACCATAGATTGTAAGTATCTTCCACAATGATGGGCGGTGTAGACTATCAAAGGCTTTTTGAAAATCGACGAAGGTGATAATAAGTGGCGATTGCCTTTCCACTGATTCTTCTATAATTGTTCTTAGTGTGAATATTTGATCAATACATGATCGTTTCGGCCTGAAACCCGCTTGTTCTTCTCTGATCTTTTCGTCAGCATGCAATTTAAGTCTTTCTAACATCATGCAACATAATAATTTTCCAGGTACTGATAATAGAGATATACCACGCCAGTTATTACAGTCTGATAGATCACCTTTCTCGGTAACTTTACAATAATACTGTCTTTCCATTGTTGTGGTGGTTGTTCTTCTCTCCATACTTCATTTATAATATCTAAAATTCTCAAGAGGTTGTTGTCATTAACTGCTTTAATCATTTCCCCTGAAATTTCGTCAACTCCAGCAGCTTTAAAATTTTTTAATCTTTTAACGGCTTGTTTGATCTCGTCCAGCGTGAATTCATCGCAAGTTATTGGCAAGGTGGTTGTGGGTGTTTCATTATTAAAATCAGGTGTTACTGTTGGTGGTGGTCTGTTTAGCACCTCCATGAAGTGCTCAGCCCATCTCTTCATTTGTTCTTTTTCTGTTGGTATTGAATTCCCTAATTTACCTTTAACAGGTGTTTCCATAGCAGTAGGCTGGTGACATAGTTGTTTTGTAATTTGATAAAGGCACCTACTATTACCAGTTCTTGCAGCATTTTCAGCTTCTACGGCCAGTTCATTGATGAAATGTCTTTTATCTCTTCGAGTTTTTGTCTTCACTTCTTTATTTAACAAGTTATAAGTTAGTTTGCAAGATTCAACTGCATTATGTGTACTTGCCGCTAGTAGTTTAAGTTTTGCTGTTTTCCTTTCTTGTATTTTATCCCAAGTATCTTCTCTCATCCATTTTTTCTTTTTATGTACTAGGTATCCGGTGGTCGCTACAGCTGCTTCTGTCATTGCTGTTCTCAGTTGTTCCCATTTAGTATCGATTGTCTTGGTGGTGATATCGTTGTCAATTTTGCCTAAAGCATCGAAATAGTTGTTCATTTTGACATTATATTCCTTCTTTATATCATTTGATTGCAGTCTGTGTACATCTATTCTTCTATTTTTATTCGGTTGGTATAACTTCTTCAGTTTAAATTCTCATTTTAGCTATGCAGAGGTTATGATCGCTTCCGATCTCTGCACCTCTGTATGCTCTTACGTCTTGAACTGATGAGCGAAATTTAGCGCTTATGCAGAAGTGATCTATCTGGTTCTTAGTTCTGCATCAGGTGAATTCCATGTTATCTTGTGGATATTCTTATGTGGAAAGATGGTGTCTGCCACAACGAGGTTTGATATTTCACAAAGTTCTAGAAGTCTTTCGCCATTTTGATTCATACAGCCTATGCCATGAGTACCGAGATATCTTTGTACTCCATCGTTGTTGTCACCTACTTTGGCGTTAAAATCACCCATGACTGCTATTATGTCATGCTTGGGTATTGTGTTGATGGTACTTAGAAGTGCTTCATAGAAGTCATCTTTTGTGGTCAATTGAGAGCTTGAAAAATCGTGTCTGAAATCTAGCTAATATTAGCCTCTCATTGATAGGTACCCAGCTGATAAGCGATGCTGCTGCTTTCTGTGTCATTAGGATGGCTACTCCCTCTGTGTGACGATTATCATTACTACCAGAGTATATAATTTGCTTTTTTTCTTCTGAAATATATTTTATGCCCTTCCCCGTCCATCTACACTCGCTAACTATTGGGATCACAGAAAACCCCACTGTTCGAACTAGACATACACTATTAAGGTTTTTTTTTACTTAGCATTACAAACAAGACAGAATGTAGTAAATTCTGCTGCTGGCAAACACTCCATCTTGTTCTTCTTTGTCAAGTACCATACTAGCTGGTGTAGGTGATGTCTCTCAACCACTTCATGTACCCAGTGCTGTTTATCGTTTCTGTTGTTGCCATAATATCAAACTGTCCAGTACCTTCTGCCTTTGTACTCCCCCCTCTCTCTTCTTCTTGAAATTTGTTCATGTCCTCACTCCAGCTTTTCTCCACACAAAAAAAACAAAAACAAGTGCATTGCTTCCTTGTAAAGAGTTATACATTCCCTTTGTCAGCTGGCTTCTTTCTAACGAGTTATACATTTTCTTTGTCAGCTGGCTTCTTTCTAACGAGTTATACATTCCCTTTGTCAGCTGGCTTCTTTCTAACGAGTTATACATTCCCTTTGTCAGCTGGCTTCTTTCTAACGAGTTATACATTCCCTTTGTCAGCTGGCTTCTTTCTAACGAGTTATACATTCCCTTTGTCAGCTGGCTTCTTTCAGAACATCCTCATCACTCTTTTCTTGGCTGTCCATGATTTTCTTAAAATTCTTTTATCAATCCACATTAATGTGACTTTTTGGGGGATTTTCCTGCTTGTTTACTAATTGTCAATGACTTGCTTCCATATGTTAACATTGGCTCCATATAATAGTGAAAAACTGTATCTTACTTTCACTGATACAGATATGTTGCATAAAATACTTTTCATTTCACTGGATGCTGACTCAGCAGAACAAGAAGTAGTAACTTGTGCTAACATTAACGATGACAGGAAGTGGTAAATTCTGCTAAGTGCAAATATGACAGGAACTTGTTAATAGATTCACACTAACAAGTGCTGACATAAGCACGACAAGAATTACAAAGCCAATTTACATTAACAATAAGTAGCACTATATACATAACAAAATTCAGTAAATTCAACTTACATTAACAACAAGTGGTACTATAAACATAACAAGGACAATCTCCAGCTTTGGGTTGGTAATTGGATTGATGAGGAATTTTCTTACCTAGCATAAATAGATGGAAACACCTAAATGAATCAAATTAATTACATGAAAATAATACAACTTAAAAGCTAAATAACATAAGCATTGATTTAAATTAATTAATGTCAAATTGTTCTGTCACTCAGAGTTACTTAATAATTTCAATTTCTACATCACTAGGGGTCAACCAATAAAATAAAACAATGAATTATTTGATATATTCTTGCTGATCATTGCAGTTTCATCTATGTACACATCTATGTACACATCTATGTACAGGTACACTACAGACTATCCAGGAATGAATGGGCAGGTACCTCTTTTAATCCAGACAAAATTACGAGAGGGAAATTAAGAGACCCATGACCGCCAGACTAAGTTACTGGGCTACCATAGAGAGTACTGTGTGTAGTACGCACTCATTAACATGGTTTACACGGCAGTTTTTGATGGTGATTTATTGAGGTGTATTACTAGCAAATCAGAGGTATGCTGTTGAAACATTATGACATCTGTTTTGTTCCACAAAAAGGGTAATCTAGCAAGAATCGGGTTTCCCTTCCTTATGTGTTATAATCTAGCAAGACTTAGGAACCAAGGATACTGGAACCAACATTAAAAAATAAATTAAAATGCATATACATAAAGGCAAGATTATTTTTCTTTTCTTTTTTCCCACAGAACGGATAAAATTTTCTTATCATTATCTCTGGGCTCCCAGTAGAGTATAGATTTTGAACCAGTTCTCCCCAAGGCCTAATGGATATGAACCCAGTTTCATAATCCAGATATACCAGGTTCGAAACCTGTTGCAAGCGGTTTGGTAGCAGATCGCTTTGTGTGGATTTTTAACAATGGTATAAGCGCCGTACCGTTCAGAAAGCAATGGCAAACTACTGAATGAAAAAAATTGCCTAGAAAAATCACAAACAGCCAATAAAAGCTGGGGTTGATTGCCACGTCCTGTAAAGGATAAGCAACTAACTTTTTTTCTCTCCAAGGTCGCTAGTTTTGGGCATTCTATTTCAGTTTCTGTGGCAATTTGTTTTAGATCATGTGGGTGCCAGGACCATGCACAACCTCACAGTCGCCTTGTACGCTAAGCTTGAGGGTGCAGTAGTTATATGCTTTCTTTGCCTCTTCAGAGATCCCTGGGAAAACATGGGGTGCCAGCCTTACATTAGTTGCCTCTTACGACATGCCGGGGGAAGCAGAAGTTCTACCTATTCTTTCTGTCCTCTCAGAGACTCAGGGAATTACACCAAGCAATGTTTGTTTCACTGTAATGTATTTATTTCTGCAACACATAATTTCACACTCGTTACCTTCTCCCTGTTTCACATTCACAACTTCATAAACATATTTAATCACTTTACTTCACAAACATATTTCACTACTTTCTCACTTCACAAACATATTTCACTACTTTCTAACTTCACAAACATATCTAACTACTTTCTAACTTCACAAACATATCTAACTACTTTCATTTTACTAACATGGAAAGCTGAATTCATTCATTCATTCATAACATTCCACTCCCAAAGGAGCATAGGCCTTCAACAAACACATACCAAGTCCTCCTGTCACGCGCCATCATCTCAAGTTCTTTCCACGTTCTCCTTATCATTTTCACCTCTGTTTCCAGCTCTCTTCTCCATGTGCTTCTTGGTCTACCTCTGCTTCTCTTGCCCTGGGGGTTCCAGAACAAGGACTGCCTTGTAATGCTATCAACAGGTTTCCTCAGTGTGTGTCCTATCCATCGCTATCGTCTTCTTCTCATCTCTTGTTCCACTGGCACTTGTCTAGTTCTTGTCATCAGTTCCACGTTGGTAACCTTGTCATACCATTTTAATCCCTCTATTCTACGCAAGCACCCATTTATGAAAGTATGTAGCTTTTTGGTAGTTGTCTTTGTTGTTCTCCATGTCTCAGAGCCATACAATAGGACTGACTTCACATTTGAGTTGAAGATTCTTATTTTCATGTTGGATCCGATTTCTCTTGATCTCCATATATTTCCCAATGCAATGAAAGCTCCTCTTGCTTTTTGTATTCTTATTTTGATATCACTGTCTGTCCCTCCAACTTTGTTTAAATTGCTGCCAAGATATGTGTACGATTCTACATCTTGTATTGGTGCTTCTTCAAGTTCAACCCTGTTATCATTACCTGCATTTATTCTCATTATCTTTGTCTTTTCCCTGTGTATTTTCAGACCCAATTGCTGTGACCTCTCATCGAGTGTTTTCAATATGTCCTGCATCTGATTACGGTTATGGGACAGAAGAGCTAAGTCATCAGCAAAATCCAGATCATCCAACTGCTTAGTCAGAGTCCACTGGATTCCATTTCTGTTGTGTGTTGTCGATGTTCTCGTAACCCAGTCTATTGCTAGTAAGAAAAGAAATGGAGACAAGAGGCATCCCTGTCGCACTCCTGTTCTTATCCCAAACGGTTCTGTAAGCTGTCCTTCATGAAGAACTCTGCATGTCATGTTTTCATATGTTTTCTTTATTAAATTTATGATCTTCAGGGGAACTCCATAATGCCTCATCAATTTCCAAAGTGATTCTCTGTTTACACTGTCAAATGCCTTTTCGTAGTCCACAAATCCTATGTATAGTGGTAAATTCCATTCCAGACTTTGTTCAACTATTATTCTCAAAGTGGCTATCTGGTCTGTACAGGATCTGTTTTGTTGAAAACCTGCTTGTTCATCTCTCAGTTTCTTGTCTATGGACTCTTTTAATCTTTCAAGGATAATCCTGTTTAATACTTTTCCTGGCACTGAAAGTAACATTATTCCTCTATAATTTGTGCACTCTTGTAAATTTCCCTTCTTAGGCAACTTAACCAGATATCCTTCCTTCCATTCTGCTGGTATCTCTTCCTTTTCCCAGACTTTACCAAGTAATTTACGATTTACGTGTCGATATCTGCTTTGATGGCCTCTGCTGGAATGCCATCAGGTCCAGATGCTTTTCCATCTCTTAGAAGCTTTATGGCTTTCTTTATTTCTTCCTTCGTTGGTCTTTCACCGTTAATTTGTAGCTCTTCTTCTGCTGGCTGGATGTCCGAGGGGTTTTGTGGAGCTGGTCTATTGAGAAGGTCCTCAAAATATTCTGTCCACCTCTTCATTTGCTCTTGTATATTGCTGAGCAGTTTTCCATTCTTGTCTTTTATGAGGCAACTTGTTTGCTTGTATTTCTCCGTTAGCTTCTTTGTGCTGTTATACAGTTCTCTCATATTCCCTTTGGCTGCAGCATCTTCTGCCTCTCTTGCCAACTCCTCAATATACTTCCTCTTGTCTCTTTTGATACTTCTTTGTTTGCTTTTGTGTATATTTCTTGAGCCTCGGCTTTGGAACTTCAGGTTTTGCTTGTGTTTAAATCTGCTTTCTTGTTTTTCCTGTCTTTTATCTTATTGATGGTTTCTGTTGTTATCCATGCTTTTTGTTGTCGTTCCCTTTTCCTCAGTATTTCTTCACATGTCTCATTCCATACCGTTTTGATTTGCTGCCAATAGTCTTCTGTATTCTCTGCATCTTCCAGCTGTTGGAGCACTTGGAATTTGTTGGATATTGTGACCGCAAATTTGTCTCTTGTTTCTTAGATGTCCTACATTAAATTGTTGTCTATAATTTTGCATTGTTGCATATCTCTTTTGAGTTTCATTTTTACTTTGGCTATCAGAAGGTGGTGATCTGATGCCACATCTGCTCCTCTATATACCTTTACATCCTGCAATGATGATCTAAACTTCTTGTTTATGCATATATGATCAATCTGATTTTCTGTTCTTTGGTCTGGTGATATCCATGTTGCCTTGTGTATTCTCTTATGTGGAAACATGCTTCCTCCTATAGCCAGTTGATTTGAAGCACAGAAGTTTGAGAACAGTTCCCCATTTTCATTCATTATTCCTAGCCCCTGTTTTCCCATGACTTCTTCAAAGCCGGTGTTGACTGTACCTATCTTTGCATTCATGTCACCCATCAAAATTGTGACGTCTCTTCTTTTTACTGTTTCCATAATTTCCTGTAGTTTAGTATAAAATGCTTCTTTCACAGACTCTTCTTTGTCATTAGTTGGTGCATAACATTGGATGACATTTACATTTATTTTCTTTTTAGCTGTTTTAAAAGTAGCTGTTATTATTCTGGATCCAACGGCTTCCCATTCAATGAGTGCTTTCTGTGCTTCTTTAGATAACATAAGAGCTACCCCTTCACTGTGGTGTGAACTTTTGTCTTCATGACCTGAGGACAGCACCAATTCACCTGTGATGAGTTTCTTCTTGTCTACCCCCTTCTACTTTGTTTCACACAGTCCCAGAACCTCGATTTTATATTCCCCCATCTCTGCTGCTACTTGTGCCACTTTCCCTTGTTCGTTTAATGTCCGAACATTCCAGGTGCCAAATCTGGAAGTTCTCCTAGAAGAAAGAAGGTTAGTCAGCAACACAGACTCCTTTCGGTTTTCTCTGTGTTGCATCATACGCCTCCCTGCGAGAGGACCTTCCCCTGTCTTGGATGGCTGTGTTTTATTTTCTTTAATTGACTTGTCCATGTTTGTTGAAGTTTTTTGTGGTTTAAATTTTTTACAGGATGGTGTAACCGGCACCACGCCCAACCCTCCTTAGTCGCTTTCTACGAGATGATTGGCAGGGAACAGTGTTACTATTCTTTGCTCCCCTTTCGGGCCCCGGTAACACACGGGTGAATGAGAAAGCTGAATTGAACAACGTTAATAACCGTACATACTTGAGTATAGGTTGATCTGACTATAAGTCCACCCCTAGACTTTAGGACTTAACAAGCTTCTAAAATGAATAACCTGATTATAAGTCAAACTCATTTTTTGCCAATTCCAAATTCCTGCAGTGCACTGGAATTTACGTGTGTCACAGAATGGTTTCATGAGGGTGAAAGATGGAGTGAGTGGAGTTAAGGGTTACTGAGGTTGTCAAAACACATCTCACAGAGAGTCAGTGTTCTTGTGCATGCACTGGGAGAAAGCATGTTTTGTGAACACAAGTCTGGGTGAATGAGAGAGTACCTGATTGTGACTAGGGACAGTCTGTGATTTGCTGCCGAGCTGTGTGCTTGTATTTTGTAACTGTGGGAAACCACAGTTGTGATTATTTCAAATGTAATGTGATAGGTCCCCTTTTTTTTCTTAAAGATGATTTTCCCGCCTGGATGCGTTCCTGTAGGAACTATATAAGCATGTTCATGGAGAACAGTGTACGGCGTTGCATTTCCCGCCTTGGAACTAAGGTAGATACGGCGTTGTGTATTTCCTGCCTACAAGTGTAGATACTTTCCCGCCTGCAAAGAGATTCATAAGAATCTAAATGGTGAGGAGCCATTCCACCAAACACTGATAAATGATTCTCACCTGGATGGTGAATTTATTGGTGCGAGGGTGTATGCCGCAAATAGGGACGTTTCGTGTACTGTACTGTAGTCAGTATCGTCAGTGAAGACTGATCACATCATACAGAAGTGCAAGAGAGGTCTGGCAGCCCTAAAAACAATGGCTGCAGTGCACCTGGAGCAGAGACTACTGTTTCTCTTGTATCATCAGCTGGTCTTGTCTGTAATCAAGTATGGCCTGGGAATACTCACGCTGTCAATATCACAGTGTGAACGACTGGAACGCATTAAAAATGAAGGATGCATATAGTCTTGGGCTACAAGTGAGATATCCCTATTGTGATGATGCGGCACATGCTTGGATTGCTGTCAGTTAGATCCAGATATACGATGGCCCAGGTAAAAGCATACATGCGTGTAACCACAGACAAAAGGCATCCGCTGCATGGGAATATAGCTGACATCAAAGGAGCGAGTATAAAGAGGGGGATATCATGGATGGCGCAGGCGGAGGAGACTATTAGACAGGTGACCCCAGTTGAAAGTATATTCAAGGGAGAAGAGTGGAGTAAGACAGATGAGAGCTGGATGAACTACCAGCAAGTCATCATCAGCCTTGGTAGAGAATGCAGAACTTGAGCCAATGGGAGAGCAGAGCTGCAAGTTGATCAGCTTATGAATGATAATGCTGGGGATGATGATGCCATTGTGTACACTGATGGGTCTGTAATCTGTGGTAACAAATCAGGGTGGGGGCTTCTCTGCTAGAGTAAAGGGCAGAACCGTCACTGAACATAGCGGGGCTTGCATGATAACAACCTCCAGCATGAGAATGGAGGTAGAGATGGCTGTCTGAGACTTTATTAACAAAGGCAGTTATTGTATCAGACTCACAATCCATGCTTCAAAAGGTCCAAAATGGTTGGCTTCAACATGAATGGAAAACCTCCATAGAAGCATCGAATCTTCAACTGATATGGATCTACTGTCCTGGTCATGCCGAGTTATGTGGCAATGAAAGAGCTGACAGACCAGCTTCAAGAGCACCCATAAAAGGCGCATTGGCTATGGATAAGAAAGAAATACTGAGGGTGATTCATGTTTGTCTATTAGAGAATGACACTGCCATCGATGAATCATCACGACTAAGACTGCTGGAATTTGGCATCAAACGTAAGACCAGCAGGGATGGACATATGAAAGGACGCATCCGCCGTGTATACAACCAGTGCGTAACAGGAGCAATTAGCATTCATACCCTTCGACATTTGCTGTGGGAGACTGAGCACATATGGGTTTGCCCTGAGTGCAATTATGTCGATTCTGATTAACAATAACAATAACTGAAGTTTCTAAAGTATGGAGTAGGCAGTCCCATGTCCAACCCTCTTTAATCATCATCATCTTGAGTGATATAACCAGTGTTACTTTTCTTTGTTCCTTTATCTGGACACATGGGGAGAATTATCAAACTGACACCATTTTTTCCTTACGGCTGAACAACTCTATAATAGTTGATGGTAGAAATGCAACAAAAAGACAACTCTTACATCTATCCAAAACTTGAAGAGAACCAGCAGCGTCATAAGAATTTTGGTTACTATCATAACCAGGATGTATAGGGCACACTGACCCACCCACGCATCGCACCTTGCTGGATCACCTGATGAAACAGTAAAACTATACATCAACTGATATTCAGTGAGACAGTAAATTGAAACTGTAAAAATTCTGTATAAGGAAACTCACTGCCATAAGAAAAAAAATTTAGCTGAAGTCACTTTGTGGCAATTTCTCCATAAATGAAACTTAGAAAAAATGTGTAAAACAAGAACACCGTCACCATATTGTTGAATAAGGAATTACGTAAATATTTGTTAAAACTTCTTTCACTCAGCAAATTACTGATTGCTACAGCATGTTTTTATTCATAAAATCAAATAAAGTAGTTATATGGCCATGAAAGGAAAGACATATTATGCGTTAACTCTTTGACTCCAGACCAACGCTCTGAGCGTTGCAAAAATTCAATGTGCGGTGCCAGAGCAACGCTCAGAGCGTGGTTTTTAGTTTATCACGAATAAACCCAAAAATCATCCGTTTAATGCAGTTCATATATTAAAACTCGTAGAACGACTTCCGCTACTATTTGAACAACTAATATGACTGTAGTTAATCAGCTCATGTGCGTGTTTTGATGTTGTTATCACAATTTTTGTGATGATTCGCGTGTTTGCGTTTTTCGTTGTTATTGTTAGAGAAATATGTCATGCTTTATATTTACATTTTCTAAGTCTTCTAAGCAAATAATTGTGTCAAACTACTTTGAAACATTGCTGATGATTGTTTGGTAGTCACAGTTTGTTGTCAAAATACGGAATCTGTGCAGAAAAGCTAGACACACTTGATTTAGTTGATGAGTGGGCGTAGTCATATTCTGGCCAATCAAAAAGCAACAAAACTCGACCTACCGTAACATCTAATCACTAGTTCTTGGTAGAAGATGAAGCTAGGGATATTATTAAAACATTAAACAAGAGTAAAAAAGTTTTTACATGACATTATTCTTCATTTGTTTGAAAATTACGTAATGCACGATTGCATAATTTATTTTTTTCTTACAAAGGACCACAGAAAAACTGGTGTAAATAACACTAAATGTACTAATTGTGGCTATAAGCATGTTTTTTTTTACTTTGTATATGGATTAACTTGACGTTTGAAGACTAAAAAGAAAGTTTTATTGTCTACAACAGTAATTTGTCTTTGGTCAGATCGTATTCTACAGTTAACTTTTTAGTGTTTTTTCAATTTTACATGCAAAATGTTTTAAGTATACAGAACATACTTGTGTTAATACTACCAAAGACATTATATATTACAATTCTCTATCCATTTCCCTACAGTTTGATATATAATAAGTACATGTTCACAGAAAAAGATTAACATAAAATTTACACTAAAAGTCAGTACACTTCACGGTTTAGAATTCTTCAAAAAATAATTATGGCACAGGGTGGACAATAATTATGGAATCAAAGAGTTAATGAAATTTAAAAAAATGTTTGATGAATAAGTATTATAAAATCAAACCATATTCTCCAAAATACAGTGTCTTCCATCCATAGCGATGAGCAAGCAGCTGGCAGGATTTGAGACCAAGATAAATGATAAGCAATCCAACAGTTGAATCTAACAAAAAACTTATAAAGTACCTGAAAAATGGAAACAACAAATGATTATTTAAATAGGCATAAAGATTTTTACTTTCAGTACCAAAACAGAAAAATGAAATCACTTCCGTTAAACTCCCATTTCTTATAGAAAATAAATGAAACAACATACATTTAAAACAAATTACTACTAACCGGTGTTCACATCAGACATGAGAGATATCACTACTAAGTTATGACTGTGTAGTTTGTCTGGTTAGTAAATTTTTTTTTATTACAAAAAAAAAAAAAAAAAAAAAAAGGTGGTGATACAACATACAACAATACAAAATAAAGTCATATTTATGAAAATATTTTCCCATCAGTATAACCCGTTGGTTCTGTTTGGCAATTAATCAACCTCTAATTTAGTGACATTTAAATGTTCTAAAATTAACAGACTTTAAAAATATACAAATTACAACATCACAACATATACCACTCAACAGTCACTTGAAAAGAATCTAACCACAACATTCTCCAGAGTGCCAGCTATGCAAGTACCCCTACAAAACTGTTCACTACCTCTTTATGTGCTCAGCCCTCGATGATGTTAGGAAAATGCCCCTTCCTCAGAGGCCAGATAAGTGGAACACCTTGTATGAAGAAACAAAACTTGCGAAAACATGCAGATATCACTTCATGGCATTGGGCCGAAGGGCGAAAGCGCACTGGATCAATAACAACATGTAAGTGCTCGTACATCAACCTGCTGCACAATGCCACTCGGGAGGGGGGCTAGGGGCACAAAATGTGGCCACATCTGTGAAATAAACCAGTTCCCACACAACGGATAAATGAATCTCCTTTTTTTCTGCCACTTATGGACCATGAAGGCTAGCGTCATGAAGGCTAGTGTCATGAAGGCTAGTGTCATGAAGGCTAGTGACATGAAGGCTAGCGTCATGAAGGCTAGCGTCAATGTGTTTCATATGCTTTTGCAGTTGTGGTGTTTCTGCAGCAATATGTTTTACACGAACATGTTGCCAGTTCCATGCACATCTTTCACAAGCCCACATCAGTCACCTTTCACAAGCCCACATCAGTCATCTCTTGTGACATGCTTGGTTGGGGCAGTAGTCCTACCTTTTTACTTTATATATAATCTCATCACAGACTCCCTGTGACAAGGTATAAAAATAATATGTATTCTGTTCTGACATAACCGTACGTCATATTTACCAAGTGCATGGATCTCCTTGGAACACATCAGAGAGAAATAGATTGGCAAAATGAAGTACAGCTGCTCCAACACCTTGTTTTGACGTATCAAAGAACCTTTTGAGACAAAAATGGAATGATATAACTATAGCTACACAAATTCAAGAGAAATTTAAAAAAAAAAAAAAGCACAGGGACAAGACTGCAGATAAAAAGCAAATTATATTATCTAATTATTCATCATGTTGTAGACCAAGGTTCAGACCGAAAGAATGATTGAATTTTAGATAAGCACCTAATATAACAAATGAATCTTGTCTGGGCTAAAATAGGTGACCTTAATGAAAATGAGAAATTCTTCTTTCCCCTAGCATACAAATGTTTGGTCTAAGTATTACATACTTATAGTGTTCGCATGTGTACGTCTCATGAACATGTCATACACCTGCATATATCTCCTCAACACGTCATAACCATATAGACATCTCATTAACATATGTCATACCCATGCATATATCTCCTCAGCACATGTCATAACCATATAGACATCTCATCAACATATGTCACACTCATGCATACATCTCCTCAGCCCATGTCATAACACTACAGATACTTCATGAGCATAAAAATTACTTTGTTTTCCATTTTTGCTGCTGAACATATATATAGCATAGGCATTTAATAATACATTCTCACCAAGTCTACCCTTCTAGAGAGAATTCTTTTCAAGTTCTTTCAATGTCTTTTTAAATATCTTACAATTTCTTAATTAAGTTGCTGTTTTCTGTTGTACACAAAATATGATGCCTCATGAAGAAACACTTATTATTTCACATCAATAGCAGTTCATGTCAAAATGTACAACGAAAAGGATTGAAATGGTATAACAAGATCACCAATATGAAATGGCAAGAACCAGACACATACTAGTTGAACAAGATGTGAGGAGAAGATGCAGGTGTTAAGTAGGACAGACACTGAGAAAAACCAGCTGATAGCATCACAAGGCAGTACTTGTTCAGGAAATTCCTTGGGTAAAAGGAATGGAGGGAGACAAAACAAAAACACACATAGTAGGGAATTAAACGCAGACATGATGATGATAGCACAGGACAGACATGTATGTGGCTCAGGCCTGTGCTCTGTGGATGAGCTGAAAGATGATAAATAAGACAGAACAGACAGTACATGACAGGACAGGCATGTATGTGTCTCAGGCCTGTGCTCGGTGGATGAGCTGAAAGATGATAAGGAACAGACAGTACAGGACAGTATGTGTCGCAGGCCCGTGCTCTGTGGATGAGCTGAAAGATAATCATGAAGAATGTACAATGCTGTCTCTATGCACTTTTCTTCTTTGATCCTTAGCCGCTGACCGTCAAAGCAGTCAGTGGCCATCACACCTGGTGGCGTCTTGTAGGGCAACAACAAATTGATTCCACTGTGCTCGGTCGGTGGCCATCCTTCGTACAGTGCCCAACTCTGGTTCATTCTGTGCATTTCAGCCTCCACAGTCCTCCGCCAAGTTGTTTTTGGTCAGCCTCTCTTTCGTTTTTCTTCAGGGGTCCATAGCATAGCTGTTCTTGTGATGGCATCGGGGTCTCTTCTGAGGCCATGGCCAACCCAGCTTCAGCGTCTACCAGCTATGATGGTGTGCATGTCCTCTTGCTTGCTCCGAGTAAGCAGATCTTGGTTGGTGATGGTATTCGGCCAAAAGATTCGGAGAGTTTTTCTTAGGCATGTTGTGTGAAAAGAGGACAATTTCGACATTTCCTTTTCTGTAACTCTCCAGAATTCCGCACCACAGAGAAGCACACAGCTCTGATATAATCTTAATTTTGTGCTTGTGCTGTACTAAGAGGACTTACCGATGTTGTTTAGACTAAAAAAGGCTGTTCTTGCTTTGCTCATTCTGTTGTTGATGTCTTTGCTTGCTCCGCCGTCTGGTGTTACTATGCATCCTAGGTATGTGAAGGTGTTTGTCTGTTCCAGTTGCTGATTCCTTACTGATATGGGCTCAGGGTTGCTCACATTGAGCATCATGACCTCTGTCTTCTTTAGATTGATGTTCAAGCCCACCTGCTGGCTATACTTATTAAGTCTATCCATTTTTTCCTGGAGGTGTTGATGTGAATGTGCTAGAAGTGCAATGTCATCAGCATATTCAGATCTTTCAATGTAGAAAATGTAGTCCATCTTATTCCTCTTGGACTGCCCTCTGTTGTCTGGCGCATCACCCAGTCTATGACTGTTAAAAATAGAGTGGTTGATAAGGGGCATCCCTGTCGTACTCCTGTCTTCACCTCAAAGGTTAGGTTTCTCTGCCCAACGCTACACGTAAATTTGGCATAGAGGCTTTTGATGATTGACACTATGCAGCTTGGAATTCCATAAGCCCTCAGTATTTTCCATAAAATGTCCCTATGTATACTGTCAAAAGCCTTTTCAAAATCAATGAAATTAATGTACAGCTGTCTTTGCCATTCTGAGCACTGCTCTATAATGTTGCTGAGGGTAAATATATGATTACACATCTGTTCTTTCTAAATCCTGCTTGTTCTTTCCTCAGTTTGTGGTCTACTGCTTTTAAAATTCTCTGTATAATTATCCTGTCTAGCATTTTGCTGGGAAGTGAGAAAAGAGTTATTCCTCTCCAATTATTGCAGTCTGCAAGATCTCCCTTCTTGGGCAATTTGTTCCACTCCGTTGGTGTTGTCCCTGTTTTCCAGACTTGTGCAAATAGTGGTTCTAATAGTTCTGCTGCTAGCTCAGGATCTGTCTTAAATAGCTCTGCATTTAAGTTATCATGGCCAGGAGCTTTTCTATTCTTTAACCATTTGATTGCTGCGATGATTTCTTCTTTTCGTGGAATGTCTGTATTAACATCTAGATCATTTTCAGCCTCAGGAACATTCAATTGTGTCTCTGGTGGTTCCTTGTTCAGAGTTTCTCTGAAATGCTCTGCCCATCTTGTTTCCTGTAACTCTGGTGTCGTGATGAGATTTCCTTGCTTATCTCTTACTAATGTAATATTGTTTGCACCTTGTTTTCCGCTGATGATTTTAGTTATTTTGTTTAATGTGCTTTGTTCATTTCTCAGTGCTGCCTATTCTGCCTGTCTTGCAAGATCGTCTAGGAAATTCCTTTTGTTGGCTCGGGTTTGGCATTTAACTTCCTTGTCCAGCTGACTGTACTGTTCGCTATATAGTTGCTTTAACCTGGGGGAACTCGCTTCTGTTTTCTTTCTTTTCATTTCCTTTCTCATTGTTATGGTGTTTAATGTTTCTGGTGTTATCTAGTCTTGCTTCTTCCTTTCCTGGAATCCCAAGCATGATTTGCTGATTTCCTTATATATTGTTGAAATAGTGTTGAATTTCTGGTCTATATCATCAGTCAATGTCTTTTCCTGACTTTTGGCAAGTTGATATCGTTCCTTTATGTCAGCCGCAAAAGCTTTTCTGGTAAGGGGGTCCTTCAATGTGCGGATGTCAAACCTTGTCTGTGTAGTTACAGTTGGTCCAGCCGTTCTTTGTTTCACTTTCAGTTTTGCTACTACTAAATGGTGATCAATTCCCACATACGCAATACACTTTGTAACAACAACAAAAACCAGTCTTAACTTACCAAATCTTCCATGGGCGTCTGGAGTGCTTTGGTTCACAATACCGTTTAACTGAAGGAGAAAAATATAAGTTGCCTAAGATACCCCATTTCACCAACCAAAAGTCTGACAATATTTAGCACTGGTTCACTCAGGCAGCCATTTTGACCAAAGGCAAAGACAGAATAGGACCACAGCTCATGCAGGAATGTCATAAAAGAATGTCATAAAAGAATGTCATAAAAGACGACTAATGTCAGATTATAAATGGGGCCCACAACCTCATCATCATGGTAACAAAATGTGCTACAGAAATCAATGCAGCAACACCACATGAGTAATTAGGGCAGGCTTCCTGCATGGAAGTAGCTGCAGTTTTGGTTCACTGCTCCATATGGAGCTAACAGGAAGAATGATGATGATGACTTGAACCTAAATGTCAACTTAACCCTGTTAGAAATAACTGCATTCAATAATACATTCAAGTTAACTATAAGTGCATTCAATTAAGCTTTAACGTTAGCAATAAGTAGTCATAAAATATAAGTAGATCGCACAGTTTCTGTAATAACTCACATACCACTCTCCTACAGTAAGGCCTGCGAAAAGAGACTGTTTAACCCAGCGAACTATTGATTCAAATAACAAATTTTTTTTTTTTAAATCCGCAGTTACAAAAATTTGATGCTTAAAGAGAATGCTACATGCACAGGCCTACCTGGCACACCAAGGACAGCTAGGAAATGAAATGATAATATATTAAAGGAAAGCCACATTTATTAATTCTTTCTACTCCACGCACCTCGAAGCAATTATGACAATAAATATTGTACAATATTTTCTAAAGAGCTGTCTGATTATAGTCAGATCTCCTCATGCCTACACTGTAACGGTAAAGGTAGTTCCATAGCATAACCCGTAGTAAGGGACTGAATGAGACTTAACTACACTAGGTCCAGCTTTGAGTGGTGGGTTGACCAGTTCCCTTCCTTGCTGACTTTTGCCTTCCCTAACTCAGCAGTCAGTTACCCATTAACATCTGGGTAGATTGGAGCATGACATCACCATGTTTCTGTACACAGTATAAAACACACTTATTGGTGTATATAAGACTTAACGATTATCAGTATAATCCAGCCAATTTACAATAGTTTTATTTTACATGTAGGACTACGTGAAATATCTGCTCATATCAAATCTATGACATATTGCATTTTAAAACAATAACGGCAACAGTAGTCCAGTAGCAGGCAACAGTAGTCCTGTAGCAGGCAACAGTAGTCCTGTAGCAGACAACAGTAGTCCAGTAGCAGATACTGCTGCAGGGGAGTAAAGTATCAGAGACTTCACTATACTAGGTCCAGTTTTATGATGTCAGGTGACCAGTTGCCTTCCTTCATGAAAACAAAACCTATAGAATAATTTATTATGATGCCTGGAAAAAACCTAACTGCTGCCTGGTACAGACAGTTTTAGATGTAGCTTAAAAAAAAAAATGCACAATAGCCACTCCAAATCTTAAAAGCTTTGAGTTAGCAGGAAAGACTAGGAACAAATTAAGCAGTGTAGGAGAATTACTGACATGACTCAATAAGTGTTGAATCACAGTTCAATGTACATACACCACCTTTGTCACAAACAGGGTTAAGTTGCGGGTACGGTTAGCATTGGTAGCAATTTTTTGTTTTTACATAAAACGTGCTAAACCCCTAATGATATTCTCTTGAAATAAACAATAGCACTCTTAATTTATTACACTACCACAAACTGCAGATGAAACTTAACAACATAAACAAAAATGGGTTGAAATATAAAGCAGTAGGATGCACATCCGATTTTGCCCAAATGTCCATCGATCCTGTAACCAATAAAGTCACTAGTCAAAGGTAGGACTAGCAGACACAGTTTACAACGTTCACCAAGTGGTTGTCAAGAAGGAAAAGGTATACATTGGTCGTGGTATTTCACCTCAAGTTGGATTTTGCTTTTTTTTTTTTAAAGAACAGCATCAATGTTTGTCAACCATTATCATTTTTGACAAAGCTAAAACACGGTTTGGATTATGTTAAGGCTAGCTGTTTGACAAAGCTCAAAACAAGGTTGGGAATAGGTTACAGCTAGCAGTAACGGCTATTTTAAATCAGCGCAAGCGACAGGGTAAACGTATTAACAGCCTTGAGAATACGGTGGTCAAATTCAGCAGTCTGTCTGCGCGCATATGTGTTCCATTGCAAAAATAAAGCCTCTAAGACAAGGAGTCTCTGTACCCATGTTCAGCTCGAAACAGGATGGGATGTTGGGTTTTGGGTTATTACATGTGGGTGAAAGTGCTGATGCTGTGTTTTGGTATCTTTTTAGAAGGCATAACAAAGATCTACATGTCATTAATGAACGATGCAGAGACGGAGCAGTAAGCCTGGTAAGTTGATACCATCTTGCTTGTCTATATAAGTTTGAATAGATTGTTTGCTGTCAGTTGCCCGAGTGGCTATTCCATGATACAGCCTCGCTCTAGTGATGACCTAAACCCCGTGACACAATACCCACACTCTTTTGAGCCTGTTCCATTGCAGAAACAAATAGCTCCTAAGACAAGCAAGCACTTCAGCTCAAACCAGGGTTGGTGCTGATTTGGGTTGATTGGTGTTTATATTGGCTATTTTGTAATGATCAAAGTGATAGACATATGGAGAGTCACTTGGGCAACATGGCAGACTGTATCTACTTCTACCAAGCCATCCACATCATTATGGTTAGGGTTTTGAACGAAGGTTTTTAATTCTAACCCTTCCTACTGCGTCTCCTAATTTTTGTTAAGCCCTTATTGCTGTGACTTAATTGGTCATCGTATTCATAGATATCTGGGCGAAATTGGACACAAGTCCTACAGTTCTTCATTTCAACCAAAACCTGACTTTATTTGTTACAAAGAAGGAGAATGTGCTATGAACTGTGATTCAAGCTATGCTAATATGGCTGGAAAAATAGCTAGCATTGGTTAAATTGAAGAACAGTGGGATGTGTTCTCCGATGCCAACTAAATAAGTTGCCCTAGTTGTTAAGGCTAGGGTTGGTTCAGGATTTCTAACCCTAACCCTTATTACTGTACCTCTGAATCCTTTTTTTTAGGTCTGTAACGAACACATATAACACTGTTCTTCATATCAACTGCTAGCATTTAAAGTACCAAACTGCTCAGAAAGACAGTTGTGGAATGAGCTGATCTAGTAGTGCCACTGGGTGACACACCTTCAACCTGACAGTGAAATTACAACAATTATTAGGCCTACATACCAATCAAGGATGTAAAGGCTAGAAATGCCAACAAAGCCTGCACAAACAGTCCCAGTACTCCACGTAAATCACCATGACCACAATGGGTATCTGTGTTGAGTTCTGATCCACCCGACATGTTTACAGCTGAATGGATGTGATGGGAATACTCAACAGTATTATAAAACGCAGCCATTTCACTTGAGCTTTCTTTATTTCATAATACATTTGGTAGATATGATTACTTCAGATAAAGTTTTTAACAGTAGGACCTAACAACTATAAATGGTTGCTCCCAGAGTGCTTAACGAACAGCCTGCCTTTTCAGGAGAAAAAAAATATGTTCATTATTAGCTATCTTGCCAACTGTTTCGGTGTACCATTCATGAATGCCGGTACACTTAAATATAACCGAAATAAAAAGTTAATACATTACTTGCTATCACTAACAATGACTAATTGATTACCGGAAGTGGTCAGAGTTTCCTTGCCAGGCTGAAAAAAAAAATGTTTGCTGTAGCCGGACAAGTCGGTGATTTTGTTTGTTTCTTGATTTTGTTTGTTTTTTTTTTTTTTTTAATATTTAAAAAAAAAATTTATTTAACGTATTGACATTATTGTGATTGTCCCTATTTACAATGATTTGACAAATGTGATGCCACTTTTTCATATCGGCAGTTTTTCATATTACAGGTATTTGGAATTGAAAACAATATATATCCTAATTATAACCCATCAGAGGTTGAAGGGTAGGCTATATCATATCATTAATTTAAAAAAAAAAAAGTCGTTGAAAAACTATTCGGGCCTATAAACATTTTAATGAGTATACATTAAATTTCTTTTATATGAAGCTTTGACAATGAAAACACAATGTTCTCTATATTGGCTAAAAGCAAAGTCTGCCCATTATTACAACAGCCTTGAATCACTAATGTTGGCTATTCGATGCCAGTTAATCTTGGGCAAAATAGTCTGGCAAGCACGGACACAATCGTTGGGGATGGTAGCGGTACCAACATCAACGAGAATGAAATGCAAAGAAAATTAAATTATGAGAGCTATAATTTCCTGCCCTTTGTCTACGAATCCGGAAGGAATTATAAAAAAAAAACATGCCGAAAAAGAATAAGTGAGATTGTTATGGTCGTAACCGTATTTGCCGTATTATTACACTACTTTACTTTATTATGATATTGGTACTTGTACGTAGGCAGTAAGCCAACAATAACAGTGGCCCCGTGCTCATTGGGGGTATTAATGGGGAATAATTATGTGTACGTGTTCAAGTAGGTGAGAGTAGACTGGAGGCTGCCATGTTAGCCAAGAAATGTCGCGTTTAGCGTAGGAATTTAAAAAAATATTTTAATATGACCTCAACATGGTCTCCTATTCCAATATTCTACCAAAGTATTAATCATAGATACACTGAAACTGTCAGTATTACATCTGAAGGTAATCCTAACATCTATAATAGTATTATCCTCCTAGCAAGTGTTAATGTCCTGCTTTTTTTTCACTGTAGAATTCTTCCCAGGACTTCTGTTTTGCTGCTAGCACTTTGTTCTTTGCTTCTGTTCTGAATGTCACATATTCTCTATATTTTTCCATTTGTCCTGTTGTGTTTTTAGCTCCTAAGTATTGTTTCCATGCCAATTTCTTCTCTCTTATTTTCTCTTTGACTTCCTCTGTCCACCAAGGTGTCCTCTTTCTCTTGTTCCCAAGTTGGACTTCACCGCATGCTTCTGCAGCAGCTGTCTTTATGATATCCTTGAATGTAATCCAGAGGGTTTCCAAGTCATCAGGTCGTTCTTCTGTGTTGCTCACCGCTGCAGCAATAAGCCCCTGATATCTGGTCTTAATTTCTGGCTTTCTCAGCTTGTAGGTCCTAATGCTCATTTCTCCCGCTCGTTTACTTGGTTTCTTGCGTGATGTTGGGCAGTTCCTAGGCTGAGCAACTCTTTCAGTTGTTCATTTGATTGTTAGCAGGTAGTGATTGTCACATAGGTTTTATGATCATTAAATTGCCCATATCTTCTTCTTTTTCCTTCACCCGTATCCTCTATTTTTATTATCGCTCTTTACCTTTTTCCTGTGTTTTTCGCATTCGTTCGTTTGCGACTATATACATTACTATTTTCCCATTCTAACGTTTACCTATTTCTTTTCTCAAACTGAGAACGCAGTTATGACGTAACGTGTCAGTCTCTACATAGACGGGAGAGTGTTAAATGCATTTCTATTTGCTTTAGATGTCAGGACACGAAACTGTGACTTTCGCTTATCTCAGACGTACGAGCAGACTATGTCTGCACTTTCAGCTGACAGGCGCAGTTTCTTCGGCTGAGCGCTCAGGAAAAGCGCGATAACTGACACCTCTACGGTGCAGTTCAAGACATTTGTCTGGAAATTTCACCTGACACGACACTCATTGTGGGCCATGGTCAGCGTGAGGTGCGAAAACTGTCCCTGCATTGCAGACAAGTTGTCTACATTTGCATCTGACACTTAGCGCTACGGCTGTTTCTTAGACGGAGGTGTCAGAGACGCAGAGTGTCAGTTTTCGACAGCCTCTTGGTGTTAAACGTAAAGTGTTATAGACGGAAAGGGGGATTATTTCGGTTTGGCGAAATAAAAGTTTACCTCTTTGTCTGTTAATAGATATAACCAGAGTTTGAAACTAGATTTTCATTCTCGCTCCTGAATTCGCAGTAGACAGATCGCTGTGCTAGATCATATATCTGTGGTTTGGCGAAGTCTTAGTTTGTTCTTGGCAAAAATTTTGCCGAACTTCTAGACTACCAATAAATATAAGCATATAATTCCAAAGTTGTGCGATCGCCTGTAAATTCTGTGTGGAGGTAAATATATATTATACATATATCTAGTATTTTGTGAAGTGTTTAAAGTGTTAAATCACTTATTTTCTTTCACTAGTTAGATTTGGTGCAGAGCGCTTAATACATAAGTCTGTATTATTTTCTAGTGACGTGTTTCAGTGGAAAGCAGAATAAATTATAATTTCTAGCTTAAACAACAATGTAGCTATAATGAATTTAATTTTACTGCTAAATAATCAGACGAGAGTAATTTTTCTAAAACTAACTTATAAATGCTAGATGCCTCATGAGTGTTGACGGAATCCGTAGGTATTCCTAATTCATGATGATTGATTGTTATATATATATATATCACTTATTCCACGGGAAGGGTTAAACTATAAGACAAGCTATACGCTTGCAGTTTAAAAATGTAAGTTATATTGAGTACATAATATGTAAAATATTTCATATGTGTTTTTCTTTATTCAGTGAATACTGTGGTACCCAAACTTTGCCAGCGTTCTAGTACGTGAACATTATCTGGGAAGAACTTAAGCACTTTCATTACATGAACTGTAACAGTTAAATGAAGTAAAAGGCCTATCGCGCCAGAGTTAATTCTTCCAGAATAACACTTAAGTACAGATCAGCCGCTGTAGCAAGCAAAATATCAGTAACATCCCACAGAGTTTTGACTAGTAGTGTGGTGACCAAATATAGTCATATACTGAGATAAGGCACCCGACCTGACATTCCTCATTTCTAGAAACCTACGCTAGTGATACTGTGCTCCGTTAACTTTCGTGCCTGGACAAATTTTATGTGACTTAAACAGACATCCGAAAAAAAAGAACACCCAAGGAATCGTTCCCTGAGACAGAGAATTCAGTACGTCTTGTTGGAACTGGGGATTTCTTGGTCTAGACTGCATTTACGGGTCTGTGTGAAGGTCCTAAAACAAATTATGTTCCCAGAGGCAGCGATCAAAGCTGTAAGTATAAATGTGCGCACGTGGCCACGGCTGAATGAATAGAGTGAACGCAGGTCTGAGTGTTATTTTACCGTAGTATTTTTGGCACCTATTTGCTGTCATAACTTTCTTCATGCAAGTTTGTTTTGCTAACAATATTTTCCCTTAAACTAGATTATAGTATCAGGTCTGTTCATACCTTAAACGGGGGAAACTCTTAGACTCAATCATATGTATCTGGGACTCTTTGTGCTATCATCTTTCTCCTAACGGGACTGTGGGCTATCCATCGACGGAAGATCATAACTGTGGGTCTACCAGTTCTTGTAGCATTCCTTGATTTGTTTATGACTTTGTGTATATGCCTTTTTTTGATGTAATTTTACATGTAGTGACGTAAGTTTACAAATGATAAATAAACTTAATAAATTAATCAGCATGTTGGTCAGCTCGTTCTAAATATCTATATAATCATTTGTTATAGTTTCCCACGTCTGTGTGTCTACCTGTCGTCACTTGAATGTGCGTGCACGTGAGTGGATATATATATATATATATATATATATATATATATATATATATATATATATATATAGATAGATATATATATATATATATATATATATATATATATTTAATGTATATGTATTAGACTGTCTGACTACTCTAGATCTGTAGTAGAAGATAGGTGAGAGAGAGAGAGAGAGAGAGAGAGAGAGAGAGAGAGAGAGAGAGAGAGAGAGAGAGAGAGAGAGAGAGAGAGAGAGAGAAGATTCCTCGCTCTCAGAGACAGCCTCTATCACAATTCTACCACCTCACTCGTGGAAATCTATTTTGTATTTTTTATCTCACACTGTGACTTTCACTCATTCCAACCTATTCAGAAGGGACCAACCCAAGTCTTAATTCTCCTATCAAAAATCTACGACAGTGATCACTTCCAATCTCTGGCCCCCTCCAGACTCTAGCATCCCGGATATATTTGAATGAGCTTCTCCTAACAATGGCATAGTCGATCACTGACTTCTCATTCTTTGTTGGTTCACATCTAGTGTATGCATGTATGCGCTTATGGGAGAACTTTGTGTTGGTAACGATCAGATTCTGCTCACTGCAGAATCTAAGGAGTCGCTTTCCATTGTCATTGAGAGTATCTTCTCCATATTTTCTGATAACTCCACCCCATCTAGCATGGTCATTTCCAACTCTGGCATTGAAATCTCCGAGCATGATAATTTCATCTAGGCAGTCATCCACTGTCCTTTGAAACAGCTCGAAGAATTCCTCCTTGACCTCTGCTCTCTCATCCTCATTTGGCCCATACACTATGACCAGGTTGACTATGGTTTCTCCTTCTTTTAGTTTAACAACCATAATGCGCTCCGAGACAAAGTTCCATCCCTTGATACTATCTTTTTGATTTTGGGCCACAATGCAACCCACGCCCCCTTTAGCTCTTTCAGACATGGGTACACCACTGTAGAGCAGCGTGTTGCCATCGAGATCCATGACTCCTTGTCCTTTTTTCTTTGTTTCCGTTATAGCCAGGATTTCTAGTTTTGCGTTCCTCATCTCTTCCACCAGCTCCTCTTCTTTCCCATTTATACTTCTTGTGTTCCAAGTTCCTTAAGTCGTAGTCCGTTCCAGTTCGTCGCCTTTAGAATCAGTCCGGTTTTCTCTCTTATGTTTCGCATAATCAGGTTGTAAGACAAACAGGTGATTGGCCTGTTGTGCCTTTGCATGGTGGAGGGGCTGCCTCCTTACGGGCCTCCATGCAGGCCGCCCTCCTCCTTTTTTCAGCCGGGCTTGGTACTGGCCTAGGCGGAGTTCTAAAACACAAATCAATATACGCGTTTTTATTGTTGTTTTTAAACATATGTTTTGTTGCATTTAACAGTGTTTGCGTTCGCACAATTACACACGCCAGATTGTTAAACAGGACGGATAAAGAAAGAAAGAAAAATACACTGTATCATAGCATGTTAATTATAAGGTGAGTCTTCACCTGTATTAGGTCTCACCTTTATCAGGTGAGAGTCGCCAGTTCCCTTCTTCTCTGTCTTTGGCTTTGCTAAGTCAAGAGCAGAGTCAGGCACCCACTTAAACTGGGTAGACAAATGAGGTTCTCAGCCCCATCAACTACCTGCCATTAGTTTTCCGATATACCTCAAAGAGCGGTAATAATATCCTTTCTTTGTCTCCCTATAGACACCCGGGAACCGTACGGGGCACCAGTTTAGTGCAATGCCAATGATGGCTGGCCTGCATTTTGACAACAGTTCCTGCAGTATGTGAACTCAAAGAAAAAGATTGGCTGCAATATAGACACATTTGGACGAACAAACAATGATATTAAAATAAGACACAAAGTACAAGAGTGGTTAATAAGTCTTGTTTGCTCTTGCTTCGGAAGTGAGGAGCTTCATGGAATGCTTGCACATATTTTGTCAACGAGAAAGATTGTAGGAAAAAGAGATAGAAGACAACGATGATATTGTTTTTTGGTACCGTACATGTCCAAGAAGTGTCAGGTATGTCCTGTGCGTGGAATACCTAGTCAACTAAATAAAATATTCATAGACCAGGAAAAGGCCTTTGATAAAGTGGATAGGAATAAACTTTGGTCAGTATTGGAGGACTACGGAATACGGGGACAGCTATTGGATAAAGTGAGAGCTGTGCACCATACATGCAAAAGTGTAGTAAGGACAACTGCTGGACTCATGGATACATTTGATATAACCACAGGAGCTCGACTAGACTGTGTTCTATCACCACTACTATTCATTATGTATATGGCTAAAATAACATCAGAAGCAAACCTAGAAACAAACCTATATGATGAGGTAATCCCAGAGAGTGAAAAATACAACCCACAGAATGACTTACATTTTGCAGATGACCAAGGTCTAATGCAGGGGTCGGCAAACTTTTAGTAGTGTCGTGCCGAAGTAATGTTGCAAAGTCACTCAGCGTGCCAACCTAAGTCCACCATATTTTTATATACAACAATTATTGAAACAATTTAAAAATGATATCGTATTAACATGTTTCCGATAAATTAAATAACTATTCTATTCTTTGTAGATTATTCAATATTTTAATATAAATAGGAACAAATATCAATACAAATATTATATTTTGCAAAATTTAAGTTCTGAACACTTACTTACTTACTTAGTCGTTCCTCTTCTACCGTGAGGTGTAGAGGTTTGGAAGAGAGAGCGCCAGACTATCCTATCGGCTGTCTTTTTCCTGGCCTGGTTCCATTCTAGTCCTCGGTCCTTCAAAGATTGTCTAATATTGTCCTCCCAGCGGACTCTGGGTCGTCCTGGAGGTCTGGATCCCTGGCTCTTTGTTTCCCATGCTTGTCGTGGTAGCCGATCTTCTCCCATTCTGCAGACATGGCCAAACCATCTTAGTTGGGACTGTTCTATTTGGGTCTGCAGCGGGTGGGATTTTAGGCCTTGACGTATCGTCTGGTTGCGGACCATGTCTCTTCTTGTTACTTCAACCACCTTCCTCAGATACCTCATTTCTGAGGTTTGAATCTGGCTTTTGTGGGTTGTAGTCATTGCCCATGACTCGCATCCATATGTCAAGACTGGGACATAGGTGGAGCGGTATACAGCCATCTTCGTTTTCTTACCAACCTCTTTCTTGCTGAGGAATCCTCGATTTATGGCCTGATACAGTCTCCCAGCCGCTGCTTTTCGAGTGGCCAACTCTTCTTTGATGCCTGTTCTGAACACATTAGTTTGAAATTTTATAATAAAATTGCCATATGTATATTTTGTTAAGACAGAAAGTCCAATAGTTTGAAGAAGAAAACAATTAAATAAACCAAACATAAAACACGTTATTAAAATTTTAATATGAGTAATCATTGATTATTATTGATCTGAGTCATTAATCAATTAATGGGACCCGTGTCCTTGCTTCTCCTTGGTTAATTGTTCAATATCAGGTGTGTGTTTTGTCAATTTCAGCTTCACACAGGCTTCTTAATGCACAAGTGTTAGGCGACTTCTCTGTGGACTTAAAACAGCTTTCATGTGTGAGAACATTTGTTCTCATGTATAAGTTGACCCAAAAGCCGAAAGTAGAGCAAATGCAACTTTCTTCAAACAGGTGAACGCTTGAGGCATCCCGTCCAGCAGTTGAGGATGGCAGCTGACTTTTCCAAGCAGCTTCCTTCAAGAGTTTTTCGCAATTCTACAAATTTTATCGTCCATAACTCTGATGCTTTGAATTCGATGTGTTGCATTTCAAAATTGTCAACATCCATCCACTCGAAAAGAGATAGGTCAAATGGGATGTTAGTATGATCAATTAAGTCAGGCTTGATGAGGTAAGAAAACATGGGCCCGTGAATTTTGAAGTCTTGACCTCGTTTAGCAAACTCTTCTTTGAGCGCTTCAACGTACTTCTGAAGCTCATCTCTGTTGACAGTAAATCGATTTGAATGAGCCTCTACATTTGGAAAGTACTTGTATGTGTTAGTGGTAATATCTCTGCAAAATATGTCTAATTTTGACGCAAATCCTTTCCAGTGCTAAAAAAGATCAAGTATTGTTTGACCCTGCCCTTGTAAACGCAAGTTTAATTCATTCAGATTTGTAGTTATGTCAGCCAGAAACATCAACTTGCACAGCCAGTCCTCGTCATTCCATTCCGTGAAATGTTGTTCCTTTTCATCAAGAAACACCTTGATTGCTTATAGACATGATACAAATCTGTTCAAAACATTACCTCGACTAAGCCAACGAACATTGCTGTACAGCGGGAGGTCCGCATATGCGCTCTCCATTTCTTGTAGAAGAGACTTGAATTGCCTGTGGGTCAATGAAGAGCGAGAAACTATGAAGTTAACTATCTTGACAACAGTTTCCATTACAGAGTTCAAGGATAGTGACGAAATCTTCGCACACAAACTCTCCTGGTGTATAATGCAATGGAAGCTCAATACTTGACGTCCAATACGATCCTCAAGAAGTTTAACAAATCCTTTGTTCTTTCCAACAAATGCAGGGGCGGCATCAGTAGTAACACAGAATATTTTATTCATGTTAATGTTCTGATTTTCGAAATAGCTTACAATTGCAGTCATAATGTTCTCCCTTGGCTGTACCATCAAAAGGTATCAAGCAGCACAGTTCTTCATAAATACGGTCGTTGTCACAATATCGCGCAACTATAGCTAGGCGCGCCACGTCATTCACATCGACACTTTCGTCAAGAGCGACACTAAATACAACAGCTTGTTGTAACCCGGTTGTTTGTTTTACCGTTACATTTTCAGCCATATCAGTTATGCGCCTCTCGATTGATCTCGCAGAAGCCGGTATTTCTCGAATCCGAGACAGTATTGTTTCTTTATTTGGTAAATCACTAAACAAAATTTCAGCACTGCTCAAAAAAGTTTTCTTGATGTATTCTCCTTCTGTGACAGGTTTGCCCTTCGAAGCCACACACTGTGCAATTTTGTAACTACATTCGGTAGCTTTATTTTTGGTTCCAATTACTTGACTAAAAATACTACTTTGTTTTTTTTGTAGCCAGAAACAGCCATTTTTATGGCTTCACTTTTCTCCTCAGAGTTTTTAAACATGGACTGATGTTTGGTTTGATAGTGTCTTTGTACACTTGACGTACGGCACAAGACAATTTCATAACATAAAGCACAAACAGCACGATCCTTTTGTTGTATGAATCCATATTCGTTTGTCCAAAAGTCTTGAAACGAGCGTATATCAAGTTTTTGTCTTTTTCCGAGAGAACTGTAGAGTTGGCGGTGGTCGGGAGAGAGGGGCAGGATAGGACGGAAATATAACTTCGTCGAGGTCAGTCATTGTTGCTCCAAACTCACACTGGGAGTCAAAAACTGCGAGCGAAAACGAAATAAATACGCTCGTCCAGGCGCTAGCCAGACACTATTGCGTAATTATGATATTACGTCTCCCCTTGCCCGTCAAAATTTGCTTGGGATTCTTTTCAAGAATCTCATCCTGCAAACTACGGTAGCAGGTAGACGCCAGACTAGCGGGCGCCGCAAAGTATAACCACTCCCCTTGAAATTCGTTGAAGAATGTTCTCGGAAACGGTCCGTAAAAACGAAGACTTACGTGCAGTATAGTATGATCAGGCCTTTAGTTTTCATCAGATCGCACATTCTTACCTCCAATGTCTAAAAACTTTCGTTTTGAAGGGTTGTAAAAACAGGTATAGCTTTAAAAGAATTAGATGCTTCTATTTAATTAAAAATTCAATTTTTTTAAAAATGAGATCATATTCTGTACAGTATTTTAATTCACTCAGCGTGCCATTGAAAATCGTTCCACGTGCCACGCTTGGCACGCGTGCCGTAGTTTGCCAACCCCTGGTCTAATGTATAAAGATGAACAAATACAAAATAATAAATTTGCACTTAGTTGAATCTGTGAATAATACAACATGCAGATCAGCACATCAAAGACAGACACTATGAATATGAGCAGATCGTTAGACCCACTTAACATACATGTCAACATCAAGCTTAAACAGGTTCCAAAGGTCAAACATCTAGGAAGCTTTCTTACAGAAAATGACAGGTGTGGTAGTTTACGAGTGAAGAAGGGAACCGTGCTGGCGTAATGGTTACCACACTGCGCTGGCGATCGGGCGATCCAGGTTCGCGGCCTGGTGAGGACATTCGAACAAGCGTCTTCGACCGGGACTTGGACTGGATTAATTAGAGTCCTGGCGAAGACATTTTAAAGAGTGCCTTCGACCAGAGGACCGGAATAACCCGAGCGGCTCCTGAGCACAAACCCTCTGTGGATGGGAAGGAGCGAAGCTCCTGACCGGGTTGGAAGGAAAGTCCACAGGCTCCCCAGCCTCGCAATGCCATGACATTTGTTTCATGTCATTGGGCCGAAGGGTTGAAGCCAAAGTGCCGCTGGTTAGGAATTATATGCTTCATGTCATTGGGCCGAAGGGTTGAAGCCAAAGTGCCGCTGGTTAGGAAAGAAGAGATAGTTTGTCAACGAAGGGTTGGTTCATGATCAAAGAGAGATAATCAGATTAATAGAGATTAGTAATAAGTGAACTGTCGTACATAAAAGAGCAAAGGGTATTTGAATAATTAAGAAAGGCATCTTTGGTGGTCACATGGTGCAGGTTCTGGAGGGTTCAAGGAGCCTGTCTATAAATAGGAGCGAACCACGTGCCTCTTTCTCTTACACACCATGTAATTCAGTGAGACAACAGCACAGAAGTGCATCTGCAACTTTCTCGACTTTATTATAGTCCGTGGTCTGCGGTTAGCAAGAGATACAAGTCTCTGAGTGAGATAGAAGATGCTTGACGAAATGGGCATCGTGAGTTAATAATAAATATACAAATTTATAGTTGATTTAGTCATTTTGAGTGAACTGCACCCGTATATTATTTTCAATACCTATAACAGGCTATTGAAGTAATATTTTACTGAGTTAAATCAGTTTGGGGCTCACTAGAACGAGAAAAATCCTTACCCATAGAAGGTCTGGGAAGATATAACGTTTACACGGCCTGGGTCTTATCATCCGTAGTATTTGATTTCTTAAATTCCTATGTGGTTCCCTAGAATTGAAGTATCATTCTTCAATTCACATCTCTGCCAAGAGTAATCTTGAGCGAAAGGTAGACACCTTTGAAGACCCTCAGTAGATACTCTGGCCACTGTTGGACCATCACTGCAGAGCAAGGGGAGTAAATACTGTGACAGAGTATAATCTGAGATAGCTGGGTATATCAAGAGTAGTTTAGAAAAGGTTAACACATTGAAGAGCCAGCAGAGATAGGAGAGAAGAAGAGATCTGAAGAAGCTTACATGACCAACGTAGAATGATTATGGTATATGAGAACAATGTTTTGTTTAGCAGGATGAGCTATGGCCTTACAGAAGTGTGTGCTGTTACTTCTTCATTTAATCCATTGTAATAAGAGTTTGAGAACTATTGCACGCCTTGGGGTCAGTCGTCAAGCTAAAGCTAGCTCATTAGTGAATGTGTTCACATGCATCATCATGCCGAGCACAAGAGTGTCACGAGTAGTTTTCAGAGTCTGTATGAGACGAGACACAAGGTCTGAGTGACGTCTGAGACAAAACAAAAGTCTGAGTGAGGACTGCGAATATAGATGAAAAATGGTGTTGAATGTGGATGGAGTGAATTATAGCTATTAGGAGTGAAAGATCAGATAATGACTCTCCCCCATCTGCCACTCAATGACTATGCTTCTAAGCTACTTTCACTCCGACTCTCTCTCATCTCTGCTAAGAGTAAGGTACAGTGCACGTTAGTGACTCCACAAACAATCAAGTACAAGTACAGATAGTAAAGTAGTCTGATCCGCCGATTGATTGTCTAATTTATTAAGGGGAAAAAATATGGCAAATCCAGAAAATATCAAATCACAAACATCAAATTAAAAAACAAATGCTGTTAACAAATCCAGAGACAAACCATGCTAATAATAATAAGAAACATAAGAACAACAATTATTTTGGTACCAATGATATTGGCTCTCAGGTCTAAGAAAGTAAAACTCCCAATAATATTTGGCTAGATATACATCTACTCCTGCTGCAAGGAACCCTGAACTAATAAAAGTCCCTACACACACTCAATCTCTCGCTGACTTCTTCTGGTCAGCAACACAGCTTGTTTAATCCAACTGAATGACCATATACCGCAGTTACTTCAATTCCCCCACTCACCAACATTTATCTGAATGCACTTCCTTGAAAACCTTCTTCGTCGGCACACTTGTGTTTATATTCCGCTTACAGCTGTTGGCGGATCGCAGACGGAGAGATGATCACCCTTTCCTCTCACTATGCTGCTGACAATCCGTGGAAATAACCCAAAGCTATAGCTCCCCCGCGGGACAAGAATTTTCAGGAGAAATTTTAAGTCCTCTAGATGTACAAATGTGCTTTAAATCCAGGATCTAAAGGGGTGAGGATGAATGCACTCAAAATTAAATCTGCGTTGGAGAAAATAAATCCAATATTGGCGCAGGCCCGCTACTCCTGTGGCGGCGCGTGATAATATGGATGAAGCAGCCCTGTCGCTTGCTAACGGTGGTTAGAACCGGCGATACCGTGTAGCATTATGAAGTTGATGCCAGTGGAGCATGGGCGCTCCACTTACTTTGCGGGGATGCGGAAAATTCACAGCACGGGAGATCACAAATCTACCTGTATTAAGGGGCTGGTAATATGAACGACAGTAGTTGGTGTGAACACCCAAATGTAAATGGGTTGCTGATTTATCCTGCATTTCCAGGAAGACAAAATCCGGCCGATGGCTCAGAGTTCTCTTAACTCAATCGGAGTTAACAGGTTCTCGCTGAAATAAAATCATATTAAAAAATCTGTGATTACACTAGCCAACATAAATGTTACAATATCGAAAAACAAAACAGTTGCCTAAACAGGTACAGATTAATTATTTACAACCATTCTTATCCCAAACGGTCCTTACTACTGGCCAGTGCTGACCTGGTGCCCCAGTTTATCTCTCTCCCCCACTTCCCTTCTCACTGACTGTTATATAGACAAGCGAGCCAGTAGGTGCCTGGGCCGGCCTACATGATAACTCGCAACTTTGCGTAATCAGTGGTTACTCACGGCTAGCGTGGGGGTTTGGTATGTAAACATTCCTGCCACTCTACCTGGCACGGAACTAACCTTACAACGTATCTGTCAGTTCTGTATAACACACAGACATCTAACTGAAATCGAAAGGCCCGTTTAATGTTATTTCACTGGGATACGACACGCTTAATACTATCATATTTACATGCATGCCATATGACAACATATAAGGCTACGCTGGGTACATCTCTAAATGAGTTTAAAAGTATTCATACAGTAGGCAATTGTAGTGGTTTTGATGGTATTGTATGGTTGAGATGTTACCTAGTGTAATGAATGAGATCAGCTGTGAAGGCTCCTGAGATAAATGTTCATGCGAATTACAGAAGGCCCTTCTTACTACCACTTACGACCTCAAACATATTTTTTTTTACTAATGAATGTAGCTACGTTAAAAGTCTAGGGTACTGAAATGTAATGTGTTGTAGTAGATTACCCCCACACACACAGATATTTAATAAGTCTGATAATAATAAACTTTATAACACACTGAACTAACTCAGGCTGTTTTAGTTTTAAATATTAAATCTTTTGTTAAATTTATTTGTTCTGAACCAAATGTTTGTTGGTCAGAACATATGAAATATTATGGAGTTATAAATGGAATGCATAATTATATGACATAATAAAATGGAAGGTGATTACAAAGGTATGTATAAGTCTGGTTAATATTAATTATATTAGATTGTCCTAGGAGAACTATTACTGAATGTACTGTTGGGGTGGCATCATCACTCCCAGTCTATGACTACCAAACATTGTCCATTGACTTATGGGATGAATACATGGTTTATTTTCCCACAATGGTATGTCTTTATTAGATGGTGAATTAGTTGATAAATTAGTTGATAAATTCGTTGGTAAATCAGTTGATGAACTTCCAGCAGGCCAGATCTCACTTATCTCGACTGCGTCGATCTTGTACAAGAGTCTGGTGGCCCCTCCTCTCCGTGCTGGGGGACAATATACGGCTGCTCTGACACAATGTTAGACTGCACTGGTCCACGCTTGTGTATATCACAACAGCATTCGGCACCTCTTCGGTGCCAAACAGAAACTCACAATTCTGAAATAAAAGTTTTGTGGCATGTGTCAGAACTCTACCTACTGAGCCACTTCTGCACACAACACTACACAACAACACCACACAGACTGGGTCAGATCTCTCTGACCACACAGTACATCTTACCCAGTTGTTTTCACATAGTACTAGTTCCCCAAGACTACATTGCATCTGAGATATGTTCAATAGTTTCCTTCTATTCAATAAGATAGGTGATATGTTCCACTGATCTCAACAATAGATCCGCCTTCCATAGTTTTAGTAGGCGTCCATATATTTTGTTTGTCTCTAGACCCTGAACTAGGGCTGGGGATCTAGAGCGAGCACTTACTTGTCGTAATCATTTTATATGATATGGCAGTATCAATCACTCGAAATATTAAAATGTACAAAAGAAATACTTTCGTTCTTACCAGAATTCAGAATTGAGAACACAGTTAAATGCTAGCAAAACTCAGCTGAGCTGCTGGCTATGTGATGGCGTCCCACTAAAATTATGTATTATCTTCTGGAAACAACACCACAGGTACTAAACCACTGTGTCTCTCTGGACAGTCTTGTAACGAATGGCAAAAATGCGCATCTCTGTCCTGCCAATATGATTTCATTCATCCAATCACCGACTCCCCCCCCCCCCCAACTTTCAAATCTACAACCAAAAGTCAAATTTCAGTCAGCTCTCAGTCAAGTATGTATTACTGTCTGTTGGTCCGTCTGTCTCTACTTGTTTTTTCATAAAAAACCTGCTTGGTTCTTGGACCCACGCCATGCAATACCCTACACATTTCTGCCTCCGAAGTTATTTTTAGCCACAATTCTCCACCATTTCCCCTCTCTTTAATTACAGCTCGATTTTAGCATTGGCGTGTCTCAAGGCTGCAAATTTTGAAACTTTAGTGACATTGTTTAACAGTGCAGCCGCTCGTCTGATATGAACAACACAGTCTTTTGTCAATATCTTCCTTATTATCTATCCGTCTGTATAATTTAAAGTATATTATTTCTCTGCTCAAGACGGGCTATCAAACTAGCTAGGTTTTATATTCCTAACATTATTATTAAGAAAAAGTTACTTTTTCAAGGTTAGTTGTTTTTTTGAAATATGTTCGAGAACCTTCCCCACGGCGTTTGCCGCTGAATTCAAATTACAATCAAGTATCGTAAAAGTCCAAGAAATGACTGTTTCTGACACGAGCTAAAGTCGTTTTTTTGTCCATTTCCTTACATTGTGTCAACTAGTGACGTGAATTTTTTTCTTTTACTACCAATTGCGTCTTTTAGCCTTGCGATCTTCAAACACGTGTTCAGTCATATTTTTCCTTTTGTGTGTCCTCCGTTTCTCTCCCGTCTACAAAGGGTAAACGTTTCGTCTGCACGTCTAACTTGTTAGTTTTAAATGGCGGTGGGAAAGGCTGGCATGGGCGAGCTAAATTTGGAGATATTTTAAACGATGAAATCCTGGTAAAGTCATCACAGCTGACAGCGCTAGTAGTTTGCGCCCACCCTACCTTGATGACTGATATGACTAGCTGATGATACAGAAGAAATAGTAATCTCTGCTCCAGCTATTACTTTTAGGACTGCCAGACCTCTCCTGCATTTCTGTATGATGTAATCAACATGGTGCTTGTACGATAGCCCGCGATCGAATGTAACTCCAGCAGGCCTTGTTGGGATCGACTTTTTCACTATGGAGTTGTTTGAAGAGCACCACAAAACGCAGGCCTTGTTGGGATCGACTTTAGAGCCGGTCTCCTTGCACCATTTAAACACCTTATGTAATGTCCCCTGTATACTATTTAGTGAAACACTTCGGAACTCGTTATCTTGTGTTCAAGACAGGGATTGATGTCATAGGATGTTTCTCCTTCACTGTGCACAATTCTGATAAAGTTTGTAATTGTTCATCACTACCACCATCATAATTACAATCATAACCATCTTCACCACCATAATTACAATTAAACCATTTTTCAGCTCCTCATGGAGTATTTTTTCCCCAATACAACATGCCAAGTCCTCCTGTCCTGTGCCATTCATTCGGTATTTCATATCTTCTTTGTTATTTTAATGTCTATTTTCATTTCTCTTCTCCGTGTGTTCTTTGGCCTCACTCTGTTTCTCTTACCCCATGGAATAGAGAACAGAGATTGCCCTGTAATGCTGTCAGCTGGTTCCTACCCAACACCAGCGTCTTCTCTTGTTCCACTGCCTGGTACTTGCCATCACCTCCACATCAGTGATTTTGTTATACCATTTTACCGAGACAATGTGCACGGTTTTAAGGGATAGAAGTAACAGAACAAGCAACTTGACGTTGTTCTAGCAGTTGCAAATACATGTCATTGTTTTACAGCTAATAAATGTATTGTACCATGTCTAGTGGCATATTTAGGGGGGAAGAAAGGAGATGTTCCAGGCTTCAGTCCTCCGCAAATTTTTCCTAATACATGCTTGGCGCTTTAGAAGCGTTCTTGTGTTGTACATATAAATGTTAGATTTCTGATTATAGCATAAGATGACATACTTCTTATGAAAGGTGGTTTATTCACCTTTTAAACACTATGATCAGTATCATTTATAACATACAACAAATGACTTCCGTTTAGTTCACTGGGGTCCCAGATGGAGACAGAAGAAACAATACGACCACAGCAGGTATGTTGTTAAGAGGCGACTAATATATACATAGCGCTAATTATTCCAGACAGTTTTTCTTTATTCTAGACATCACCGCCACAAAATGTATATTCTAAGAGGTGTAAATCTGTCTCTTCTTTATCATGTCTACTGCATTCATAATGATACTTCCAACAAAGTTCTCAGTGTGACAGCGCCATCTTGAGGTCTGTCGTTCTCGGCGCTGGCCCCATCTGGGCAGTCATGTTGTCTATGTGGTTTAGTGCCTTTTGATCACGTTATCTTCAAGCAGATTTATTACAAGGCCATAATAAGCCTACATATTAGTAGTGTTTTTGCTCTAGTTGTGTATATCTGTGTTTTCATGCATTCTGGAGCAATAATCGCGTGTGTTATCTGTGTGGCGCAGATTAATGCGCGTAAGCGCGCAGTAAATTGAGTGGTTAGGCCAGGGCTTATAAAAAGGGGTAGCAAGCGGCGAAACTGAGATTGTTGAGACAGCCGCCCAGTGAGAACAGACGAAGAAGACACACAAGAGCCAAGCTGTAAATGCCTTGAGCACACAGTCTATGAACACTGACTGGGTGTTCGTTGGATTGCATCCTTCACTTCTATAGCTATGTTCTTCATGAGTTAAGACCAGTGTCATTCCCCATAGATGTTAATGCTAGCCACTATTTTCTTTGGCTGTAGCCAAATCAGTTTGTATAGCTGTCAGTTTACTCGGTGAAATCTAGCTGGTCCCAAATGTTTATCTCAACTCCACTTAGCTATTCAATTTTCAGAATTCTTCAATTTTTCCTTTTTTATTGGAGTGCTTATCTGGGTCTCAATTTTTCTATATAACTTGTCTCCAATTTACCGTTAGTCTGAGAATGGAAATTTGTTACTACTTACAATATTATGATATGCTACTGTCAAACAAACAAACAAACACCTTGCTTAAACAAATGAGTAATTTAATTTGGGGGAAAATTCTTCTCATACAAATGTAGTACTGACAATACATGCATAGAATTGATAACGTAATATTTTGTTCATGGCAGTGCTTGTCTGAAAGTATTAGCATCAGGAATGGCACTTCTGGCTGATGAACCATTTACTTTATGGTTACAAATTGTTTTCTGTAGGACAGTACACACTCTGCGGAGCTATGTGTCAGCATTGATAAATAGAGGTGAAACATCAAATGACATAGAATTCTGCTCAATGTCAAGAGTTTACTTAAAAACTGCAGCACTAGTGTGTGATAGGGTCTGACGAAGGTTAACAGGACACACTGGTGGACTGAAGAAGTGCAAATGAAAATGGTGCAAAAGTTAAGAATACAGTGTTAGAAATTATAGAGAATAAGTGATGCTTAGGACAGAAGCAAATAATGCTGGAAAGAATGTTAAGAAAAGTGGGAAATTGCTTCAGAAACAAATACTTCTCACAGATCCCTCATATGTGTCCAGAAAGGACAGATATTTTCATAGAGGGGCAGAATATAGAAATAAAGCAGCAGGACTTGACAGCACAACACTAAAGATGGTGACATACGTGGAGGCTACAGGCAGGCTTCTGTACACGAAAGTTCTTCAAGCAAACAAGACAATTGACATAAGGTCCCTAGAACAACTCTGAGACTGCCTGGCATGGAAAAACATTCACTACCCTTGATATTGTCATAAAGAACAACTTTAAGGTTGACCAGATAAATAATAAAAAAAAACAGTAAAAGCTGCAATGGCTTGGCCATGTCTGTGGAATGACTTTCACAATATAAGGAAAAAGCCAGGGATCTCCGAAGGACCGTGAACTAGACAGACTTGATCCAGGCCAAAATGAAGACTGCTGATAGGGTAGTGGAGTAAATACTCTGGCTAACATCTACATCCCACAGTCTTTCTGGATAACCTCATTTCTTCACTAAGCTAAGTACTTCTTATTCAAAATCACTGGTGCATATGTCAACAGCACTGCCATTTTCTATTACATAGAACTAAACAAAGCAAGTTTAACTGTCATCTAATACCAATGGCATACTACATGCTCGAAAATTTTTAAAAAAAGTTCTTAACTGATACATGAACTGTAAGCATTGTAATCTTATACTAGTTAGTCTTCAATCACTGCATACAAATATAAAAATAAGTCAGTAATAAGTTAGATCTTTAATGCCATTAATATGTAAAAGGACGGAAAGTTATCATCAAATCAAGATTCAGATAACGGAAAGAAAAAGAAAAAACAAACAAAATGGAAAAGAAAATGTGTGCACCTGCTAGGTTACACATCAATACAGATTTATGAAAAAAAAAAAACCACTAACGCTTATTTAAATAACAATTAACAATAACAAATTCACTGGTCTGTGATCACCATTCAAAATGGAAAAAACTTGTCATACATAGACAAAAAAGGGTCTACATATTAAGTGTCAAAATAAAAACTATTCAATATTCTGCTAGACTGGCAATCAAGTACAGGTATATGAATAAATGAATCAGGTAATGTGTTAATATAAAAACTGGAAAAAACAATTCTTTTCACAAAGAAAAATAAAACATACAGTATGCATACAAAGCTGTGAAAACAGCAAGTTAATATACTGCTCATGGCAGCAAAATATGTGACAAAAAATTGTCATATTATTCTAAGAAAAAGGCCAAAAGAGCTGCATGAATGACATGACCAAAACTTTCATGATGACCAGAACTTTCCAGTACACTTATTGACCAAATGGAAAGGTGAATACTAATGGCTGTAGATAGCAGTAAAATGCAATTCTATTTTAAAATTGACATCTGCTATATTATTTAAGCTCCCAAAATCTTTCACAAAGTTTAGGTTACAAGCTGAGAGCTGAATACAAGCCTTCTTAATGCAATGCAATGGCTCATTCTTTCCAGCATTTTCTGGATTCTGTCACACTGGCCCTTGAGTACTTCCTTGCTTGCCAGCAAATATTTCACATTATTTATTATCTGTCTCACAAATATCTCCAGATAAAGCCACCTCATAATCAGTCTCACAAATATCTTCAGTTAAAGCCACCTTATAATCAATCTTATAAATGACCGCAGATAAAGCCACCTTACAATCAGTCTCACAAATACAACCAATATTCTCAATCCAACAGAATGTCTTAGCATACTCACTTTATAGGCCAAGTGGGGAAAGTGAATAAAGATGGCCGTGAATAGCAGTGAAAAGCATTAATATCGCTTTACAGCTAATGTACGACAGAAAAAGGTTAAGCAAATTTAATAAAAAATGACACATGCAATGTTATTTAAGCCCCCAAATTCTGTGGCAAAGTCCTCATTACAGATACAAAGCTGAATACCAGCCTCCTCAAAGCATTGCAATGGCTCATTCTTTCCAGCATTTTCTGGATTTTTGCACACTGGCCCTTTAATAAAACCATAACGGTCAAACATTTGTTGACACCATTCATTCCTAGAACCTTTTCGACAATGTCTCACAACTTTCTCCCACAGAGACCTGTCTTGACACAAGTCCAAACCATTGTTTCCGTTTAGCAGACTGCAATTCACCTTATACACAACAATGGCTTGATGATTTCCCCTGCCAGCCTTGCTCCAAACCCGGGCATTTTCAAATTCAAAAGATAGATAAAAGCCACGTCCATCAGAAAAATCTTGCTTTCTACTGCCTTTCCGTATATGGATTCCATGAGCAACAAGTGATATAGCACTTTCGTGGGTGGTTCCATGGTAAAGTAGTTTGTAATCTGTATCATCAGTTTGTTCTTTCAAAAACTTTTCTACAACAGCCTTACCCTGATCATGAAAAGATACATTAATCATTCTGACAGTAGATGTCTCTACATCCAGAGGCACACTAGGCTCAAGTGATTTGTTCAAGGGTAGTTTCACTTCAAACCATTCATCCAAAATGTTTTCATGTTCTGGATACCTGGAACTTAGATAAAAGTGGGTGATGCTCAAAGACATGATCCAGATAGCGAGTAGCCCAGAATGAAGGTTTCTGTAAACTAACAACATCTTGTGAGATGCTCTCAGAGATGATTTCAGCTGTTTGTTGATTAAATCCAACCTTCTGCAGATTTTCCACCAAGTACTGTTTAGAAGACTGCCACAGTATCCCATCTGCTCTCAGTCGTCCCTGTCTATAATGTATCCACCAATCAACGAAGTACTGTATAGTCTGATGCATGACTCCATCCATTCCAAACAAATAATCACCATAGTCTTCACAGAGGCCTACAATTTTGCATAAGATAACTTCCTTACTGGTGCTAAAACCACTATCATTGTCAGCTAAGAAAGTGGAAAATTCCTCCTCCTTCAATTTACTTTTTATGCAGCAAAGTTTTTCCATAATTTTTTTGACATCTTCAAGCAAAGGAAGCTCTACTGTAGGGGAAAAACCTAACAATTTTGCTGTGTAAAATGCAATAATTTTTTCCAAGACTTGGGTAAACTCATCAAAGCCATTCTTAAACTCTGTATGGTTGGTGATTCTCTTAGATAAGATCCCATCTTTCTCCACATCAAGAGCATTTACCACCAGACCTGTAATCTTTTCATTATACACACTTAGAAATTCCATAAACAATAATGCTTCCTTGTCTGTCTTAATGACACCAGTACACGGAATGTGAGACTGCTGGTTTTCATTATCCACTTCTACTACATTTGGAATAATGTGAAGTGGAATAGAAAAATCCACATCTTCTGGATGCTTACAATATAACAGCAAATCCCTTTTTGTGATTTCATAGAGAACAGTCGCACACGTCTGCAGCACTGGAATTACCTGCCTCAGATAGTCTTCCATCAAACTGTCAGATGAGTGCAATGCTGATTCATGTATCTGAAAGCTCTGCAGGAAAAGAACCAACATAGAAATGTCAGAAAATATGCTCTTTTAAAGCATAAACACATGTTTTTCTCCCCTTCTTTGCTTAGGATATATGAGGTGGCTACAAAATGTCGGGAATGTTCTGTGTGGATCTGTTGATACAATTAGAGCTTATGACAGATTCTGAAATATAATCAAAATGTATCCAACTATATCTACGAGATAAGTGTGTCAACGTTCCCACTGTATTTTACTTACTTAGTCGTTCCCCTTCTACCATGAGGTGTAGAGGTTTGGAAGAGCGAGCACCAGACTATCCTATCGGCTGTCTTCCTCCTGGCCTGGTTCCATTCTAGTCCTCGGTTCTTCAAAGATTGTCTAATGTTGTCCTCCCAGCGGACTCTGGGTCGTCCTGAGGGTCTGGATCCCTGGCTCTGTTTCCCATGCTTGTCGTGGTAGCCAATCTTCTCCCATTCTGCAGACATTGCATAACCATCTTAGTTGAGACTGTTCTACTTGGGTCTGCAGGGGGTGGGATTTAAGGCCTTGACGTATCGTCTGGTTGCGGAACATGTCTCTTCTTGTTACTTCAACCACCTTCCTCAGATACCTCATTTCTGGCTTTTGTGTGTTGTAGTCATTGCCCATGACTCGCATCCATGTCAAGACTGGGACATAGGTGGAGCGGTATACCCCCATCTTCGTTTTCTTACCAACCTCTCTCTTGCTGCTTTTTGAGTGGCCAACTCTTCTTTGATGCCCCCTTTTCGGTCTATAATAGCTCCAAAGTATTTAAAGTGGTCGACCTGCTGCAGGACCTGTTCTCCCAGCTTAATCTGATTTCTTCTCGTGATATCACCATGGATTTTACACACTGTATCTAATTATATTATTATATTATCTATAAATGTAAATGTTTGTTCCTCATAAATTCCCCACACCCTAATTTTACTGGGATCAAACTTTGCAGTTAGCCCGTACAAATCCTGTGGGTAATGCCACATGTATTTTGAGGAAACGAGAACCGTATTTTGACGATGGTTAATGATGAAAGAAAAAAAAAGGTAAGAGGTATTACTACGACAAAAACCTATGTTGCAGAAAGCATATATAGTGTTTTCTACTTAATTCTCACTTTCTGTTTTTGTCTGTCTGTCTGACGAAGGCTATACATTTTACTTTGTCTGTTGTCCAAGTAAGGCATCTTACCCCAGTACAAGGACTGCCTTGTAGAGGTTTCATTATGTGTCCTAACCAGGGCCGGATTAAGCTAGTGCGGGGCCTGTAGCATATGTTAAGAAAGGGGCCCTATATTAAAAAAAAACAATAAAACAACACAAACATATTTGACCACATACATTTTTAATTTGCATAGTAATTATCATTATCAATTAATTCGTGCTTGTAATCCTATAAACTTGCCACTCATGTTGTTGGCGTTGTCATAACTTTGACCACGGCAGTCTTTAATATCAATGTCATTTGCCTTTAAAAAATTAAGTAGACTTTTAGGAAGCTGTTCAGCACTATGACCTTCCATATCCAAAAATGTCACAAATCTTTCAACTGGTCCAGATGGCAAAACATAGCGCAGAGTCAAAGTCAGCTGGTCCATATTAGATATATCTGGAGTAGAATCCAATGAAACGGAATAATACTTGTATTTCTTCACTTCACAGAGAATGTGATCTAGTATGCTGGATCCAATCAGATTGATGAATTCCTCACACGTTGTTTTAGATAGATATGATGTATGTTCAAATCCTTTGTTTGCATGAGTACTTATATGCTCTGCCAGAAAAGGGTCAAACTTGGCCAGTAATTCTAACAACCCTAAGTAATTCCCGTTATAAGGGTACCCAACAATTTCATCACTGCTACGAAATGAAAGGCCTCGTTCTGCTAAAAACTTCACAACTTCAATTATTCGCTCTAGAAGTTTGTGCCAATACTTTTCTTGAATGTCCATTTGTTTCACAAGATGGGAATTGACACGTTCACCTTTGTTTTTACGCATCAACAGTGAAATTAAAGCTTGTCTATGTGAGGAGCTTTCTTCATGTCGACGCAATAGATTGCTTGCATTTTTCCAGTCATTAAATCCTTCCACAGTAAACTTTGATGAACATTCTGAACTCATAAGCTTGCATGGGAAACGGGAATAGGCGCCCTTTACTTTCTGAATAGCATAACCATTTTCTTGCATGTTGCTTGTTTGTAAGTTTATGAATATGTGTAAAATAAAACTTCTGACAGTATCGAGTTTTCTTTTCAGTGTCATGCAATCGCACGGATGAAGAGAAGGCACTATCAACATGTTGACATTTTTCACTTCCCTTGGATATGCAATATTCACATTCATCTATATTGTTCGGTCAGTCACCAATATCATTAGAGTACTTCTTCGTTTCACTTATTCTTTCACATTCAGACTCAGTGTATACTGGGTTTTGCTGTATGTTTTCTGCTGCACAGCCTGCACTAGTACTAGTTGTTCCTGTACTTCCAGCTTCAGCGGTTAGAGTACCACCACCATGAACATCAAAATATTCTGTCAGCTTACGTGTTTTTGATATCACAAGTTGATCTCTTCTTTCTTTTTCTTCCTTCGCTTTACGTTTTTTACTTCCAGAAGCATAATTACGTCCAATATCTCTGTGTCTACTGCTCATTTTTTGAGTTTTCTAAAATTACAAATCAAGAAATTTTAATCAAGATCGAAAGAGAGTGCGAGCACGCCATATACCTCAATTAAAACAGGAAGTTTCCATTTCATAAATTCTAGTTTTTATTGTTAATGCAAATTCATTTCACAAAGAACGAAACAAATTAGAGGGGCAGTCACCTAGAGCCAAAAAAGTGGCTTCCGTCCAAACGTGACCAAATTTTCAACGCCACTTAAATGGCTTCCGTCCGCAAACAGTTAAGATAAAAATAATGAAGAGTCACACTAAGTCACCCTCTTATGCTCTTTCTCTCACAATTTCGTGACACCAAATGAAAAGGCGCTAAAGATGGCATAAATCACAAGATCATTGGTTTAACGCTCGTATTTATTTTTTTTTTCCTCTCTAACCAGCGGCACTCGAGCTTTCCAGCTCTTTTGGCCCAATGACATGTCATTGCGAGTCTCCTTCCCATCAACGCTCGTATTAGAAGATGACCAAAAAATTATGTACATATTTATTGGCGCGGGGCCCCTAAAAGCGCGGGGCCCGTAGCATATGCTACTTGCGCTACTAGGTTAATCCGGCCCTAACCATCTTCAGTGTCTTCTTATGAGTTGAAGGTCATTATTTTTGTGTTAAACTAAACAGCTTCTAACCTCCATGTTTTTGCTATTGCAATGAAAGCTTCTCTTAAACTTTGTATCCCTATTTTTTTATTCCAATATCAGTATGTTTCTCCAACTTTATATTGCTGTCAAGATATGTGTATGATTCTATATCTTTTATTGGTGTTTCTTCAAGTTTGACCTCGTTACCATTTCCTGCATGTATTCGCATTATCTTTGATTTGTGCATTTTCCAACCCACATGCTGTGACCTCTCATATTCATTTTGTCCTGCATCTAATTATGGTTATGGGACAGAAGAGCCAAGTCATCAGCAAAATCTAGATCAAAAGTGATAAAATACTGTCATTTGATGTAAGATTGAGATTACAGTTACTCGAATGCTGAAGTCTTTTGTATCTATACTACCTACAGTCATTTACAACATAGTGCAAAATATGTAGCCACCCATACAAAACACTATTACATTTATTAAATGGATGTTCCAGATTTCAAACCTTGTACTATCAACGGCACAACAGTTGTAGACATTATTTATGAGAAAGTGAAATCCCCAAATAGTAATAATAGTGACATAACAATAAATAACAGTTAAATCAATTCTTTTTGGTAGCAGCAATATTTCATTTAAATCATTTCCAGTAAAACCTGATTCAACAATAATCAATTGACAGAGCAAAAAAGCTTTTTTAGTAGAAGCAGCAGTAACATATGAAGCCCATTTAGATAAATGTTAGGAACACAAATTTAATAAGTGCTACATATTGCTAAATTAAATAAACTAGGCCATTGTACATGTTATCGTACTGATAATTGGCAGTTTGGAACATACATGCAGAGTGTGTGAGTGGACTGATGATGCAGGGGCTGCGGAAATTTGAAGCCAGTTTTATGCAAATATGTCAGCATTAGTGCAATTAATAGTATCTTACAGAACATGGAAACTTCAATGTAAAACACACCCATTATAAATTGCTGGAGATGTTTTTCACACTTTGTAGTCTGGTGTAAAATTCCTCTTTCAGATTATTCTTTATCGTTGGCTGGTGCAAAACGTTTAGATGATGTTTTTTTCTTTATTTACTTTCTGCTGTTTTCAACACTGCTGTTACAATTTGGTGCTCCACTGTTTCGCATTCTATAATTGATTTATGTGCTTCCATAGATAGCATTAGACCCATCCCTTCTCTGTGGTCGGCACTTTCTTCCTCAGTATCTGAGGACAACATTTCTCCTGCGATCAGCTTCTTCCTCTCAATGCATTTCCAGCTTGTCTCGCAGAGACTGAGGATATCAATCCTGTAATTTGTCATTTCTGCTACCACTTGTGCAGTTTTTCCTCATTCGTTTAGAGTGTGAACGTTCCAGGTGCCATTCCTAGATGTAACAAAGGTTAGTTTGCAGCCCACACTCCTTTCGGCTTGCTTCATAAGCTTCCTTTCCAGAGCACCTTTAATCCTGAATGGACCTTTATAATGTATTTGATGTATCCATTTTGCTTGCTGAAGTTTTTGTAGTAAAATTTTTTTATAGGATGGAGTAACCTACTCCATGAGTTGCTTTTTAATGACAGTGTTACTATTCTTTAATCCCCTTTTGGACCCCGATAACACATGGGAATGTCTGTGGTTATATCCGCATTATATCTCTGTAACCTCAGTACTGCCCAATTAATCATTTTGAATCAAGAAGTTTTCCCCGCGTCTACGAGGAAACAACAAGAATGAAGTGCTGTAGAATGACAATTGAATTCTCTAATTCTGCCCATAGATCCACGCCCACTTCTTGTCTCTAGCTTAAACACCACACTCTGTTGTATAAGCTCTTGGTTTTCATTTAGGAGTGACCTCTCCTGGTGTCATTTTATTTGTATATATTTCCCATCCATGAATACAATGTCAGCGGTCGACGTATTTATCTTCTCTGCGCTCCTCACCCTAGACCTTAGCATTATGCAACTGACCATCTACATCAGTGTTTCTCAACGGGGGCGATATGGCCCCCTGGGGGGGGGGCGTTTTCAAGATATCTGGGGGCGTTCTGATGGGTCACAACGATTGGGGGTCGTTACTTCCATTCAGGGGGGCGCTGTGTACTTTTTCTTTAACAAAAATCAATATGAAACCTGTAATGTTACCATTGTCAGGAGACAGAGTTTTTGGATTCAATCAAAGAAGAATTTAGCATCGAAACAGAAGTATTGCGAAACTACGTGGCCTATCTTTCAGATATATTTGAAAAGTTAAATGAGGTTCTTCTTAAGCTACAAGGAAATGAGAACAGTCTGATTAAAGTGAACGGAATTATCATGGGGTTCATCAATAAATTGACATTATATAAAAATAATCTTAGTCGCCGAGAACTTTCTCATTTTCCATGTTTACTGCAGTTAGGTGGTGACAGGCTTAAAGAATCAGATTTAGAGGTTAATTGCAGTCATTTGGACGCTATTAAAAATGATGATATGAACAAAAGATTCTTGCAAGAAATAATAATACAGGATTGGGTGATTAATCCGTTTGAATCAGACGTGGAACAAGTTAGTCAACATTTACAAGAAGAATTAATTGAGTTACAAAATGACTTCGAGGCAAAAGCACAATTCAGTCACACACATTACGAAAAATGTTTGATCCAGCAGAAGCTTGCGTATCCCGTTCTTTGGTGTAAAACTAAATTGCTAATTACAGCATTCCCGACGTCGTATTTGGTGGAGAAGGGGTTCAGTGTAGTAGTGTTGCTACTACAAAAGCAACGAAACCGACTGCAGATTTGTAACAGGATTTTAACAAACTCAGAACCAAATATTACAAAACTGGCTGAGTCACACCAAGCACAAGGATCTCATTAAGCTTCATTAGTAAGTGAATTTTTATATAATTATATCATTATTATCAACTAATAATTTTTTTTAACTTTTTCATGTTTAAAGGGGTTACATAAGGAGAGGTTTAAATATTCAGATTTCAAGATATATATGCAGTCACTTAGGCGCTATTAAAATGATATGATTATAATAGTTATAGATAGAGTTGTAAGAACTAATTTTAAATCATTTGCTCCGCCAATTTGTAATTCAAGGATAATGAGCTTGTGGTGTATATAATTCCGTACTTAAACACATATTTAATATAACTATGCTTTTATAAATGTCTTTATATTATATTATTTTCATATTAATTCTTTATATTATAAGAAAAGATAACTCATTAACTGCATTACTTTTTTAAAAGAATGGTGGAATATATGTGTGTGTGTGTGTTTGTATACACGATAAAGAGCAAGGGGGTGTTAAAAGGGTGGGGGCTTTTTAAAATATTAGTTGTCAAAAGGGGGTGTTGCTACTATCAGGGTTGAGAAACACTGATCTACATGAACACAGATTCTTTCCAGTTTGTTTGGTTGTTCAACACCAGATGCGGCACCTGGCCAGAGGGGAAATAAGTCTTCTTCTGGTCGAACTTTTTTTTGCTAGCTATAACTTACACATTTTTAAAACTTATTTAGTGTGTATTTATAGTTAAGTATCCTGTCTTGCTGGTTTCTCAGTGTAAATCATTACATAAGAATAAGACCCTTTTTAAAACTTCTTACTGCTTGGGGAGGAAACAAATTACTAATTATTTACTAATAGACATATTATTATGTATCAGACGTACGGTATCCATATTGCTAGTTTTTGTGGTAAGATTTATTTACAGGACGGTTCCAAAGGTTGTCATAGCTGGGAGTTGTGAGGATAAGCTCTCACTGCAGATAAATGCTGCTACGGCTAACGCCTCATATAGCCTCTGACAACCAAGCCCAGCTCCCGGCCTGTTCACGCAGATAAAAGAAGGGGTGAAGGCGAGACTCTGGTGCCTTAAAACCAGCAGCTTTGGGCAGATAGGGCTCGTGATCCTTAGTTGGCAGCATATCTAGGAAAAGGTAAAACTCTGAACTCAAACCACCACTGCCTTGCGGGAATATACGTTTACTGGAAAGGATTTAAAAACCCTGAGGATAAATCCGGAGTCCCTAAGGCAGTTTAATGTTGATTCGACATTAGCTGGGCAGCCCCCAGTCATGGCTGTTTATGCCTTCTAAAAAGTCGCTACTTTAGTTTCGCGCCCTTTCTCCGGACCTGAAGGCAATCAATCTTGTTAATTGGCGAACACAGCATCGTTTACTCTGGCGGGAAATATTGGCTTACTTCGCCGTGAAATTTAAACCAGCTTAACCACATTCCTGATAAACGCAGGACTAAAATAATTTGCTAGAAAATAACTTCGTGCAAAATACTATCTCTGTGTGAATTTTCATTGTTTATTATTATTATTATTTTGCTTTTTTAACATAGCAGTTACAAAACAGCATCATAATTTGAGGAAAATATTACCTAGGGTGATTTTTTTTTCTTTGATCCTTAGCCGCCCACTGTCAAAGCAGTCAGTGTTCATCACGCCTGGTGGCATCTTATAGGGCAACAACAAATTGATTCCACTTTGCTCGGTCGGTGGCCATCCTTCATACAGTGCCCCAACTCTGGTTCATTCTTTGCATCTCAGCCTCCACAGTCCTCCGCCAAGTTGATTTTGGTCAGCCTCTCTTTCGTTTTCCTTTAAGGGTCCATAGCATAGCTGTTCTTGTGATGGCATCGGGGTCTCTTCTAAGGACATGACCAACCCAGCTCCAGCGTCTACCAGCTATGATGGTGTGCATGTCCTCTTGCTTGCTCCAAGTAAGCAGATCTTGGTTGGTGATGGTATTCGGCCAAAAGATTCGGAGAATTTTTCCTAGGCATGTTGTGTGAAAAGAGGACAATTTCGACATTTCCTTCTCTGTAACTCTCCACCATTCAGCACCATAGAGAATGCACACAGCTCTGATATAATCGTAATTTTGTGCCTGTGCTGTATCGAGAGGACCCCCAGATGTTGCCTAGACTAAAAAAGGCTGCTCCTGCCCTGTTCATTCTGCCGTTGATGTCTTTGCTTGCTCCGCCGTCTGTCCGTTCCAGTTGCCGATTCCTTTCTGATATGGGTACAGCACAAACACCAAATTAAGACTGTATGAGAGCTGTGTCCTTTCTGTGCTTCTCTATGGTGCGGAATGTTGGAGAGTTACAGAGAAGGAAATGTCGAAACTGTCCTCCTTCCACACAGTCTGTCTAAGGAAAATTCTCCGAATCTTTTGGCCAAACACCATCAGTAACCAGGAACTACTTAATCGGAGTAACCAGGAGGACAAGCACACCATCATAGCCGGCAGACGCTGGAGTTGGGTTGGCCACGTCCTCAGAAGGGACCCTGATACCATCACAAGAACAGCTATGCTATGGACCACCAGGCGAAAGAGAGGCCGACCAAAAACAACTGGCGGATGACTGCTGACTTGCTTTGGCGCTTTAAGGGATCAAAGAAGAAGACAAACGCTTTGGCGGTTAAGACCAAACGACCGCATTATCCTCTGTCACATCAAGGTTAGCTGAAGCTCTACAGCAACGAGTTGGTAGGATGCATGGGTTTACAAAAGTGACCATGTTAGTAGCACTGAGCATATATTTATCATAACGATCCAAAATATCCCCTAGCGTTGACTGAACGCACTAACAGCCGACATAGCTGGTCAGGCTGAAGCTCTGCAGTAACGGTACTGGAGTATATACTTGTATATCTGAGGCTAGATACTTTATTGAGCCGGTTCTGGCTAATGATTGGCGAGAAAAGATTCTTGGCATACCTCGCTTAAGAATATCATCATATCTTAGATGATCTTAATTAACTTCATAGCTGTGTCTCCCCTACTTGGGATGAGACCATGGAAAAAATAACGTCTGTTCAGGATGATGAATCTTTGGATCGCCCCAAGGACATTAATTGTATCCAAACAAATCTCTGCGTCGTGCCTAGTTTAATAAACAAATACTTCACAAAAATATCATTGCTGCACTCAGGTGCACATCTAAAAATCCCAGGCGTACATTTGAGAGCTGACCCTCTATGAATATAAAGTCGTTATCACTAAAAGAATGGTATTGGTTTTATAATTTGATTTCTCCAAATTCACTACTGGCATTGTAACTTTCAAACGTCTTTTTAAAAAAAACCTTTTTTTTTTAGACATAAGGGACCAAAAGATGCAGCAATAGAGAATGCAGTCAGCGACCCATAGCTTGACTGCTTGCACCAGAGTCAGCGAACCAGAGCTGACTAAGACCGTACTCCACCTCCACGTGGTGGTCCTGGAAACAGTCTGCAGCAGTGCAGTCTGGCTGAGCGAGTACGGATCGCAATGGGAAGGCAAACCCGGTCCCTAAAAAATGCCGTGCTGAAGTCGGTTGTGTCGACCGAAAGGTGCAGATATCACAGCTACGGCGTAAACAGACACAACGCAACCACCATCCTTTTCAGGGCGAACAAGGAAGAAGGAAGAAGAAACGTCTTTTTCAATGATCAACCCCAGTTTTAGCCTTTAGCACGCTGCAGTCGACATATGTCGACGAAGATAACCTATGCTCTCCCAGCTGTTGTCGACATATCTCGACTGCAGCGTGCAACGTTTTTTAGCATTAGAATGTGTGTACACGTGACTTCACCCCCGGATGTTAAGTTTTAAACTTATCTGAGAGAGAGTTAGCTTCCGTTTCCGATCTCCTTTAGTAATGGGTGCATCCGCGTAAATTTTCTGTGAATTTTTTTAATCGAAATGAATCGGTATCGAACACACGGCCATTTTCGCTCTAATTTTATTGGATTTTGACGCCATGCGGTGGGGATGAGATTTTTGTCTTTATAAGCGCTGATATCGGTTCTCAGAATATGTTTGATGGCCGAGATGGAAACGAAAGTAGAATTGCATTGCTAGTATGTATAATTTTAGGGGTTAAGATTAGGAATATCGGAAAGGTTTAGGATTACGGCCGAATGTCACTGCTGACGAGGGAGTTTGTTGCTTTGCTACTGATGATGGGTGTAACGAAAAGATCGTCATTTGATTTGTATTGGTCAAATGACTTTCATTGAGATGCAAGGGATATGGACCCTTTGTTTGATGGTTATTTAAAAAAAATTTTTTTTTTTAAATTTTAAAATTAAAAAAATTTTTTTTTAAATTATTTAATTTTTTCCCCCTTTTTTTCATCTTTCCTTTCCTCTCTTCCTATCTCATCTAACATGTACACAAACAAAATTTACATCATCAGATTCACCATTCATTCATTTCTATACAGTCCAAAAATGATAGCAATTGACCAAAAAAACAATAGAATTTACTAGTCACCTACTATAAAAATGTGGCGTTGTGAAAAAGAATGCAGCTCCAGGGAAAATTTTCGGAATTTTTATGCAACGTGCTAAAGGTTAAGCTATTCATTCTTCTGGTATATCATTATTACACCATGTTAATAAGCCCTCCCTCTTGTAGCCCTACATTAATGCTGCAAAGATGGAATTAGGTGGAGAAAATCTTTAATTTCTCAACATTTTTTTATAATTTAAAACTGTCTGGGGTCTGTAGATTTTTTAAATACATTACCCTAGCCCCTTATCAACCACTCTATTTTTAACAGCCATAGACTGGGTGATGCACCAGACAAAAGAGGGCAGTCCAAGAGGAATAAGATGGACTACATTTTCTACATTGGAAGATTTGGAATATGCAGATGACATTGCCTACTAGCACATTCACATCAACACATCCAGGAAAAAATGGATAGACTTAATAAGTATAGCCAGCAGGTGGACTTGAACATCAATCTAAAGAAGTCAGAGGTCATGACGCTCAATGTGAGCAACCCTGAGCCCATATCAGTAAGGAATCGGCAACTGGAACAGACAGACACCTTCACATACCTAGGATGCATAGTAACACCAGACGGCGGAGCAAGCAAAGACATCAACAACAGAATGAGCAAAGCAAGAACAGCCTTTTTTAGTCTAAACAACATCTGGAAGTCCTCTCAGTACAGTACAAAAGTAAGATTATATCAGAGATGTGTATTTTCTGTGCTTCTCTATGGTGCGGAATGCTGGAGAGTTACAGAGAAGGAAATGTCAAAATTGTCCTCTTTTCACACAACATACCCAAGAAAAATTCACCGAATCTTTTGGCTGAATACCATCACCAACCAAGATGGCTCACTCGGAGCAAGCAAGAGGACATGCACACCATCATAGCTGGCAGACGCTGGAGCTGGGTTGGCCATTTCCTCAGAAGAGACCCCGATACCATCACAAAAACAGCTATGCTATGGCCACCTGAAGGAAAACGAAAGAGAGGCTGACCAAAAGCAACTTGGTGGAGGACTGTGGCGGGTTTTGATGTTATTTACTAAAATATTACTTGTCTACAGAGTGAGGTCAGCTATGCAAGTCCCCGAGTCTAATAGTTGAAGAAGCTTGTTCTCAGGGAACCTGACTGCTACCACCCTACAACCTCAATCTGCGATATATTTTGATCCTACTTATATGTTAAGGTGTCTGATTGTTATCTGGCTAGGTGTCTAGGGTAATGTGATATGTGATGTAAAGATAATGACAACAACCACTAATATAATTCAATGAAAAGGATTAAACAAATCAGTATTTAAATTTTGAGTAACAATTTTTTACAATTTTAATTTTCTGTACCTCAATTTCTTGGGTACAGAAATGTTTAAAACTTAAATTGAATGGAAATATAATTACATAAATGTGAATCAAATCAAAAGACTACTTGTCTGTTTATATCATAAAAATGTCTGTGACTTGAAATGTCCTGATGAAGCACTCAAATATATATATATATATATATATTATATATATATATATATATATATATATATATATATATATATATATATATATATATATATATATTATATATATATATATATATATATATATATATATATATATATGTGTGTCACTATTAGGAGGAACGAATGTGTTCATCACTTTAAGAACTCTGTGTTGATTTTAATAATGGAGAGAATATGTCAGGTGAAAACTCATGAACCCTTATATGGTTCTTATCTGAAATTTTTGGATCACTGTGGTCTTTCTTCCAACACAATAGTAGACACGACTGCAAGATATAGTCAATGTTGCAGCAATCTTCAAAGTCTTGGGGCAATCATATGATTCTTGCCTCCCTCGTGTAGATACAATAAGTATGTTATGGCTCACTGAAGGTCTCAGCATGGAACCCTGAAATTAAGAGGATTAAGGCCTCTTCAGTATTTCAAACATATCTCTCCTTCCCTAACCAACTAAACATTATCAACAGGTTCAAAATCAGTATCACTGGCTACATAAACAGCTATCGTTCCTATCTGATGGGGTGACAGCCTCATACTCAGGTAAATCTCAATCAGCAGTTTGATACATTCCTTTCCTAGGAAAGTTATAGTTAATTTATGAAGTCATGTGAGAACACTGTGACTTTCTGAAGACGGCCAGTGGTTTTCCGGTCTACCAATTATAATAATGTCATATTTTATTTCCATCTATATCTTTTCATTCTCTCCCAAAGTTTAAGAAAGCCTGCCTGGCTTTTAACAGAAATGGTAATCTTCTCTACTATCACTTGTGGCATACACAAAGTGTTGAGTTTGGCGCCTTTCTGGTTTAGCCTCTACCCATCAATAATGCATACACATTCAATAATACAAATACATATTCAATAATAAGGTTTACATAAATATTCATCTTACCGCATCAATGAAATAATGCACATATTCTGCTACAGCCAATCGAATTATGTTATGCCCCACTTGTCTTTTTTTCAAAATAAATTACACTTTCAAAATAAGCGTCCCCCTTTCTCTATCGTTCTGTTCAAAACGAAGCAACGCGTTTGAATTTCATTCGACAATACAAATCTACATGAAATGAGAGCTTGTCTGTGTGTTTTTCACTACAGTCTCGCTATCTAAGTGTTTATACATTCAAACTGTTATACTAGTGAACGGGGTGGTAAGGGGTTTGTAATGGCTTTGCACCATTTTTTTCAAAATCTGCCAGCAACACAGTCCCGCACGCTCGTTAGTAAGCGATGCCTAGTACCACTATCTTCCTCTCCTTCTGTCATTCCTCCGTTTTTTTCTTCTTTTTTTTTCACTCTTTCTTGGAACGAACACGCCTTAGTTGTCAAAATGTTATATTTAGTTTCAAGGATGGAGTATGAAAAGCTTGTACTATTGAAAGACGGTAACATTCACTTTGCGTTAAGGTTTTCTCAAAACCTGCGCGACTGAGGGCGATGGCGAAGACGATTGAGCACAACTGCCCTATTTTGTTTCTATAGTATTTGGTTTTATAATCTATAATATTTTAACTATTTGATCGGGTATCAGGGAGCTTACTACAAGGACTGTGGAGGCTGAGATGCAGGGAATGAACCAGAGTTGGGGCACTGTACGAAGGATGGCCGCCGACCGAGCAAATTGGAATCAATTTGTTGTTGCCCTACAAGACACCACCAGGGATGATGGCCACTGCCTGCTATGACAGCCGGCAGCTAAGGATCAAACAAGAAGATGGTGTCTACTAAATATCCTCGGTATTTTGTGGAAGGATAAAGTGACAAACGTCGAGGATTTTGTCACATGTTGGCCTTTAAAGCATGTATACACTGCTTAGACAGCGCAGGTCTGGCCATGTCAGCAGCATGGAAGATGGTAACAACCCGAAAGATAGTTTCTACGGACAACTAGCAGATGGCAAAAGAAAAGTTGTGTGGCTGCAGCTGAGGTTCAAAAATGTGTGCAAGAGAAACATGAGGCACTAGACAAAAATGCAGCAACATGGGAGGATGAAGCTGCCGAGCACACCAAGTGGCAATGCCCTCTGCGGTGCCACCTCAGGTTGGGCAAAAAGCAGCTCTCACAGCAAGCAACAGACGGGAAAACCAGGGAAATAAGAAGCTGAGGTCTGTCATCTCAGAGACGCATTCCCATAGTCAGTTATGACTGAGGGGGTTATTATTATTATGTACTTAAGATATTTTACTAGTTATTTCCCGATGTTCCACCCACCAAAAAAGTGGCAATGTTTTTTATAATAAGATGTAACGAACAGTTTTAGTGTAAGGGGAAGTAAACTGGAGTATGTTAGTAGTTGAAATAGATTTTGAGTTATAGCACTTAGTTGCTTGTTAGCTATCGAATTATTTAGAGAGTATCTCGTGATAGTTTCGAGAGACAGATTACAGACAGCGTGAAAAGCGCTGATATATTTATTCTGTAATGTTTTGAACGGAGTGAGAATAGCTCGCTGCTAGCCCGCAATTGTTTGTGTGGTGTGAACAGTGAAAAAGTATCGTGACTGCTTTTGAGCGGGACGAGTGTGTTATCTAGTGTGTGTTCCGGGCGTTCGAGGGAGTAAGTCGAGCCTGTGTTTTTGGGAAGTGTGAAATGCCTGTACAGTGCTGAATTTAAAATGTCGACGGATTTTTCGCTGTGGGTACAGCGTAGTAATTCAATAAGACACCCTTACCGTATTCACCAAACAATACGTTATCAGTGCTGCCATTTCAGTCATTGGCCATGACGATTCACTTACATTAGGGGGGTGTAACAGTGGTGTGCTAGTTTTATAGGATCAGATACCCGCGAAATTCGCGTGATATTAATTCACAACTGTTAGCATGTAGCCTGAGTGGCGTTAGTATATGAAAGACAGACATCACATTTGAGAGCTGTATCCAGGCCCAAGGAAAACTTATTCAGTATCAGTTAAACTGGGAACTGTTAACTCAAGTCGCAAGTCGCAACTCGCAAGTCAAGAAATTTATTACTCAAGATTATGAGATGTCATGATATACAGTGGCGTCTGTATACCAGTACAAGTAATCATCTGGCAGTATGAACGAGCGGTGTACCTCCTTTCAACGAAATTGACAGACGGTGACCCATTTCCTGCTTTCCTGTGCGGTGTGTTAGCACGTAGCGTGCTGAATCGAGGACCTGAGCGGAATCAAGGTGTCAAGTTCCAATGCCTTTCTGTTGTCGATTGTTTTACCATTGAACTTTGTGATATCCAGGGTGTTAACGGAAAGGAACAGAAGAGTTTCATTCAAGATAAGTGATTATGTTTGTGATGTGAACTGTGTCGCCTTAACTATGTCAACGAGCCTTCCTGTGCTTTGCATCTCCTATACTGTTGAAATCTGTTGTTTTTGTTGTCTAATTCTATATAGACATATTATTAGGATTTAGTGCACAAGTATTGATGGTTGTATGATATAGGATGACTTCCCTCATATGATGTTATAAGGGTTCTTTGAAAAGGAATTGATGATACAAAGTTTATGAATAATATTTTTGGTATACATACTGAACTGTGTGAAATGGAAGGGTAATTGTCAGAACTTCTTGAAACATAAACTTGCGACATTAATAATTATACTGATATAGATATATAGTTAACTGAGTGATTGAATCACCATGGATTTTGATAATAATCCTGCAGATATAAGGCCTATGTTGGAGAGTGCATTGTTGATAGGTAGAGATGAAAAGGGATTGAGTGGTCCAAGACTTGGAGTATGGATCACGGACGATTTGTTGGTTAATGTGTCAGTATCCCTAAAGTTATTTGCTGAACATAACTTTAAGCTTCTTTGTAATTCAATAATGGCTAAGGATTTGATTGATTTGCTACAGCACCTTCGTGTGTTTTTACAACAGTATATTGAACTTGAACACGGACAGATAATGCAAAATATATTCAAAGTGATCCACAACGGTATTCCTGATGAGCAGAAAAAGGAATTAGGAAGTGAGAAACAAATAAAAGTCAACAAACAGAGTGCCCTACGGGAAAGGGACAATTGTTTAAAAGTTACTACTGAAGTGAGTAAACTACACGAAACAGTCTCTAAACTCGCAAATGAGTTAGATAAGTCAAACACGGAACTTACTAAAGTACATGCGGCGTTAGATGAAGCATTGAACAAGAACAAAGAGTTGGAATTTCGGGTGAAAGACAAAGATGACGAAGTTGGTAATCTCAGACAGGAAGTTCAAGAGAAAAAAGAAATGTATGACATATTAAAGATTGAGAGCAATGGTCGTGAAGAGACTTACATAAATATGCTTCATGAGGTGTTGGAGGATAATGATATTATCAGGTGCCAACTGAAAGAAAAGAAAGACATACATGACAAATTAAAAGTTCAGGATAAGAAATGTGAGAAATTAGGTAATGAAACATGTCAAACTAGAGCAAATAAAGAAAAGGATGAGAAAGACAAATTAGAAGAGTTAACGACTGAGAGAGAGGAGATGATTAAAATTGAGAGATTGTTAACAGAGGAGAGAAGTAAAGTTTTGACATTTGACAAATTAAATAGGAAATTAAGTGAAGAAATTTCACACAAAAATGTTGAAATTGCAGAAAGTACAAAAAGGGTGCAGGGTCTACTCGATGTTATTTTAAACAGCGGAATATGGTCTTCTGTAAATGTGGACAATGCTAGACAGAAAGTTGTTTACCAACAGAAAAAAAAGCAAAGATCCAGCCCGATACAATCTTTGCGGAGAGAAAGGTTAGATGTGATAGACAAATATCTTTACGAGGAAAATATAACTTTCGAAGGTCTTTTGATTCTGCTTCCAATAGCAACGAATCTTGGCGGAAGTGTAATAGAGAGAATGATAAGGTAACAGTCAGTCCTGATAGATTTCAAGCTAAAAGCCTAAAGATTAAACGAGTAACTGATTTTGGAAGTTCTCAGAAGATGATAACAAGGGATAAAGTTATAAGTAGTGGTTCCAAGGATGAAACCCATTATAGGCGTGACGATAAAGATACTTATAGATCTGCAGATGATACTGTAAACAAGCATATTGTCTAAGAAAAGAATGGAAAGAGTTTTTGTAGGAGAGATGTTTCTAAGGTTAGAAAGTACCAAGGAAATTCATATGATAATAATTTTCCTTCTCAGAGAGATAAGAGACAAGTTAATGTATCTCAACAGTTTAATTCTCAGAATTTTGAAAATAATGGTACAGACAAATACAAGAAGAGTTTTAAGTCGTGCAATAATTTTTCTGACAGATTTTTTGTGCGGAGTAGAAACGTTAATCATAACAAGTCTAACTGGGATTATAGACATAATAATAGTCTCAAACAAAGAGGAAATGATGATAAATATTTTGATCAAACAACAAATAATAAGAGCGTGTTGTTTACTATTCATGAATGCAATGAGCAGATTTATATTTAACCTTACTGGTTACAAACTTATGCCTATTTTTTTATATACTCTGGTGTAGAACTTGAAGTTTTTTTTTTGGGTATTTGTTTTACAGATGTGTTGGGTAGAATAGTTTTGTATATGATGAGTTTGCCAGCCCTATGCACATACTCATTAGTTGTAATGTTACAATAATTACTTTTAATATATATCAGGTGGAGATAGATATAAATTATTAACTGAAACTGAATAAACACTGTAGCTAAGCTGAAACGTGATTGTCAGCCGGAAATATTTAAAGTTTAAAAATTGAACTTTTAGAGAAAATTAACAGCGTTTGCTGATATTGTTATTTGATTGAGAAAATCTAGAGATCTGATTTAAGCACTTGCTTAACTATTACATTACGTTGTTTTCATGTATTTGCAAACTTGTATTTTGGTAATAGTGTGTTTTTCTATGTGTTTCTCTGTGACGTATTTAAAAAAAAAAAAAAAAAAATTACACGTGTTGTGTAGTGTTTGCTCCTAGATGCAGGAATTGTTTATATGTCTCACTCATTTGCTAAAGCTAGTTTTTTTTGTTAATTTGTTTTAATTTATAGATTTGAATTTTAATTAAATTAAAATACTATTTTTATGTAACTTATCAAGCTCATTAAATTTTAAATAAAGCACTTTTTTGTACTGTATATTTTGGAAAAATATTTTTTTTGTTTCCCACACGACATTTGTAATTTTTTTCATGTATTTTGTTTTGTTGTGTGTAATGCTTAGCGTCATTGACTATGTAGCTAAAGTTTGTTTTGTATCGAAAATGTTATTTCTTACAAGAATTATAATGCTATGGCTATGTTATTCCCCCCCCCCCCCCCCCCCCCCCCCCCCCCCCCCCCCCCCCCCTTCCCCACCCCCCCCCCATAAATGAAAGTATGTTGGGTAGGGGCCCCCCCCCCCCCAGTGGGGTAGGAACCCCCCCCCCCCCCCCGGGCACCCAAAGCCCCCCCCCTATTATTGATGGTGTGCGTTGTTTCGAATATGGTTATAGCAATCTGTCATTGTGGGTTTTGGCATCACTTTTTTGTGTGGTGAGTCATAATTTTGATTGTTGATTATTTATATGACCTTGTTTTAAATAACTGATTAGTTTTGTTTTTAGAGAGTCATAAAGGCTATTTTTGTTGTAGTATTAGTGGGAAGTATAAGGAATACTTTGATTTATTTTGTTTTGTGCTTTTTTTTCGATCGTTGTTAGGATGTATTTTGAAATACGTTGGTGATCTAAAATAGTTATTAGTACTATATTTTTACCAACGTTTCTCTCCCCCTCCCCCTCCCCCCCCTATATTCATACCTTTGCTTTCTATCTGTCTTTGTTGATTATGCATCATTCCCACTCCTGTCCTTTTCTTTTCTGTTGTCTTTTTCAGTATGGTATCAATATTGAGGTGTAGGCATTTCGTGCTTTATTTGACGTTTCTCCTTCATTTTCCTTGTATACTTCTTCTTTCGCTTCTTAAGTGCACTTTCATTCTATGTATTGTTAAGTATGGAAGTGGTCGTGCATAACTTACAAATATAGTGATAGCGCTACTTGTGATATTTGTAAATATTTTACATATAACAAATTGTTTGAAATGTAAATATTATTGTTTTTTTTTCCTCATATTCTGATTTTATTTACTTACCTTTATCACGGATCATTGTTTTTCGTATGCTTGATCTTGTCTTTTCCGTGAGACTAGTGTCGGTTGTTGTTTTATATTTATAGTTGTGCTGCTATTTAACTTGAACTTGGTTTTGTAATGCATTATTTTCAAACAATGGGTATGCTTTGATGATTACATTGGATACTTCATTTTTAAACATTTCACTTAATGCTTATTTTATTTGTAGTGAAGTCTTATATTTAACTTAACTTAAAGTAATTCTTATTTACACATATGTTGTTAGAGATATTCATTGTCCTTTTTTTTTTTTTTTGGGGAATGTATTTGTTCAAAAAATTGATAGTAGAATCAATTTTTTTTACTCTGGGGGGGGTGAGGTAAGATGTAACGAATGCAGTTTTAGTGTAAGGGGAAGTAAACTGGAGTATGTTAGTAGTTGCCAAATAGATTTTGAGTTGCTATAGCTACTTAGTTGCTTGTTAGAGCTATCGAATTATTTAGAGAGTATCTTCGTGATAGTTTCGAGAGACAGATTACAGGACAGCGTGAAAAGCGCTGATATATTTATTCTGTAAATGTTTTGAACGGTTGGGTTGAGAGATAGCTCGCTGCTAGCCCGCAATTGTTTTGTGTGGTGTGAACAGTGAAAAAGTAAAATCGTGAAACACTGCTTTTGAGCGGGAGACGAGTGTGTTATCTAGTGTGTGTGTTCCGGCGTTCGAGGGAGTAAGTCGAAGCCTGTGTTTTTTTGGGAAGTGTGAATGCTCTGTACAGTGCTGAATTTAAAATGTCGACGGATTTTTTGCTGTGGGTAACAGCGTAGTATGAAACTGCAGTTTTTGATTATGTGTAAATGTATTATAACTGCAAGTGTGCCCAGTCTTTAAAGGCCATTATCTTCCTGTGTGAAGGAGTCTTTGATCAATAAGATATACTTTAGGCCATGAATCATGATAGCTCCTGTGAGAGGATTGTTATTGAGGATTCTTTATAGTCCTGAGTTTAATAAGAGTACTTTAGGCCATGAATCATGATAGCTCCTGTGAGAGGATTGTTATTGAGGATTCTTTATAGCGCTGAGTTTAATAAGAGTACCTTAGGCCATGAATCATGATAGCTCCTGTGAGAGGATTGTTATTGAGGATTCTTTATAGCGCTGAGTTTAATAAGAGTACTTTAGGCCATGAATCATGATAGCTCCTGTGTGAGGATTGTTATTGAGGATTCTTTATAGCGCTGAGTTTAATAAGAGTACTTTAGGCCATGAATCATGATAGCTCCTGTGAGAGGATTGTTATTGAGGATTCTTTATAGCGCTGAGTTTAATAAGAGTACTTTAGGCCATGAATCATGATAGCTCCTGTGAGAGGATTGTTATTGAGGATTCTTTATAGCGCTGAGTTTAATAAGAGTACTTTAGGCCATGAATCATGATATCATTGTAGCTGCCGAGTGCGCAGTTACTATGTGGTACTTTATAAGTCTTGTGGTTGTGCTGTGAACGGGTATTCTATGTGTATTTCATCAATGTGTTGTGACGTGAATAAACCCATATGAAATGTCACCAGTCGTTTACAACCATCCATGACTCTTGTGTACGTACCTGTGGTGTAAACGACTAAACCAACACACGCACTTAATAATACAAGTGTGACAGGGAACTTAACACGTATTTAGAAATAGCCCCGGAGTGGGCGTGGTCTATTTGTATCGAGAACCTGTGCATCGCTTACCAGTAGACTTCTACAGTGTTTGCCTGTGTGGCGTATATGTAGGTATCAACTGTAGACATTACCAGATCCACAACACAACAGTAACGTTAGCAGATAATCAATATTCCCCACATTGGCCATGACGATACAACTACATTACGGGGTGTAACACATGTACAACAACTAATAATAATAATCATTACCCATCGCAAGTGAAGATGGTGACAGCTTCAGACTTGAATTGTGACACATCTGTGCCGTGATCTCATGTGGCTAATTAGTCCTATTTTGGCCATACAGGCCCCGCCACATACGGGGCACACATGGTTAGTCAAAAGAGTGTTGCTGTGCATTCTGATCTTTCTTGCAGCAAGCTTGCCTTCTGCCTTATCAGCTAAATTCTTTTCTGCAATGCGAGCTTCTAGAGTAATGTTTGTCCGCCAGGCAAAGCGATTCTGTGCGATAGTCTGTAAAACAACTACACATGCATTGAAAAGAGCTTTGAGAGCCACCTCCGTGATTGGTCCTCTTGCAGGAAGCCTGCAGCCCATTTTTTTTAACAAGATGAGGTTGCAAGCCCCCAAGCACATTGAAGTTGTTTGAAAATATTTTCTGCAGGAAGGCCTACATATATTTCGGCTGTCCATTTTGTTAGCAAGGCCCCACTAGTCTATCGATAATATTGTACACCAGTTTGAAATGTGTAGTAGCCTAGGCCAACCAATGAAAGCAAAGCTAGTTTACACGGCATTTGACCATAGGCTGTCAAGGTGCAAACAAGATGGGAGTTCATAGAATGTAGAATTATGGTATATGCGTTTCCATTAGCAGTATGGTCCAGCAGAAGGCTTCCAACTGATAATGCTAGTCTAGTGAGATTAATACAGACTGAGGCTTTTGTTCAGATACATGTATCGTCGCTGGATGTGCAATTAGCCTGTGATAATTGAAGTTGAAGGCAGCAGAACTTTGATTCATTTGACAGCTAAAAGATAATGATAGCTCTCAATCGCTGAACGAAACCAGCTTAAAATTAAGAAAAATCGGTCGGGTAATAATGGAATAAGGCCTAATGGAAATTTTGAAACAAGCACAGTATTGACTAGGAGCTAAACATTCTGAAAGAAAAAATGAATAAACGAAACGAAACAACCAATGGGATGTTGTTTTCTTTCCTCGTCACTGATTCTGGAGGTTTAAAAGGGAGACAAATCGTAGGGGAGACAATCATAGGAAAGACACTCACTGCCAACATTTTGATTCAGACGACAGAGTTTTCACCACCGTTTGCCATACAACTGTGTGTGCAGCCTGTCAGGTTTTAGAAGCCCTGTGTTTATTTTGGATTGAGGGTCCTATTGTATCACATCATAACTACCCTGCCAGCAAAGCAGACTATTGCAATACCTGTGCAAGACTAAGCATTCAGGCACCTAAGCATTTTCATCAGATCTGGTTGCTGCATCATTGCAGTTAAGTGAATACGTACAAAACTGAAGCACAATATGGCCAACCACATTTAACATAGCCTAATGATGAGATTGAGTTATTGGTTAAGCTCAACAGTTTTGAAAGACATGATTTTTAAAGTCACCCAGACTCTTATCAAGATTTATTATGACCAGTTCAAGAGACAAGAGAGTGTGACTTTTAAAATAATAATAAACATTTTGAAACACAATAGTGATCTTTTTCAAAAACGAAAGCGACATTTGGTATTAAAACTTGATTGTTAATTGAGACAATGCATTTGTAAAACATCATCATCATTTTTCATATAATAATTCTATTTTCAAAACAAGAAAAAGAAGCAATAAATGTAAATACAATAATTGTTCAATCGTAAACAAGAGCATTGAAGGAACTCTTTCCAGTTTTGCTTGAAGCTACTTGAACTTTATTAATTTCCATAGACACACAATCACACCAGGATAGTTGTAGAGAGGAGACAATTAGAATCTTGGTACTGCTAATTACCATCTATGCTAGAATTATTCACAGTCTGACTATTACAACCATATATCACTGCTCATATCTGAGAATGGGGTATTGCTTTTAAGATCAGTTCTCTTATCTGGCAGCTATACTTAATATCATCTTGTCATCTACACAAAATTAACCTCTCGCTACACCATGCTAGACCTGTCAATTCCTGATTGGAGGCAAGTCTGTTTATTGATAGAGGCTCTCTTTTAGTCTGTGTATGATCTGGTTTAATGGCACTTTAAGACACAAACATAATAAAGTGACCCACCTTATCCAATACCGTTCCCTTAGCAATGTTGCATACGTCAGATAGACCAAATGCCTCTAGGTTTATGGCATCCTGTTCCATGTTCATCACCTATAGAAATTAGTTACATCAACTTGTAAATATAAAAATGATAGGAGAGAATGCCGGGGGAAGTTACTCAACCAGCAAAAAATGTAGGCATTAATGCCCTAGTGTAATTAACTGCTAAAAGGATGCAAGGCAGATGGGACATTTCTAAAGGTAATGCAGGTTCATATTCAATGCATTAAATGTGATCAAGCAGTCAAATAAAGAGCTGGCACCTCCATATGTCAATTTTGTAGAGAAACCATTTGATGGAACAGACCACGCAGTCACATGAAAACTAATAAACTACAGGTGCCTTGAGACATTCCCTAAAGGATGTCTGATGTTACCCAATGATAGTTTTCATAGTCATGGAAATGCCAGATGAGATATTAACAGAAGTAAAGATAACAGTACTTTATCAGACATTAACAAGCCAGTCCTGATTTTATATACGACAAACAGACCTGAGATCAAGAGATGGACAGGAAAGAGTCTTTCAGAGTACACCACCGAGACAAGAGACAGAAAACGGAGATCCATTGCAGCCGACATTCGTTGCGCTGATGGTAGCTGATGATGAAACAGACCTGGTTAATTATGCACATTTATGCTGCCAGTACTAGTAGCAAGTTATTTGACTGATGTGATAAATTACTGATCAATGAAAACTGGCCATCCCCTTTTATACTATGCAATAGAATGTATAAAATATTTATTATCTGCTTTGTAGTGCATATGTTAACAATAATAAAAGCTAGGCTATTCCTATAACTTTTTTCTTTTACTTGTTTAGTGTAAGTAAATAAATTAGGGAGCTGCTGTAAAACTGGTCAGGAAATAAACTTGTTTATCACGCTCTTTTAACAGAACAATTTTCATATTTTATTTTGGATCGCCAACTGATTTTTTTAAATTCAGAAAGTATTTTATTTATTGTCCTTGTTATATGGCCTAAATATGTTGATGAATAATCAGAAATGTGTTCCATTGCAATGGGAATGCTAAAATCAGCAAGAGATATGGAAAACAAATGTTTTTGATTTTAAATACACTTTTATTTCAAGAAAATGATAATTTACCCGTTTAAAACCAAACTACTGCTTCTTTGTACATTTTCAGATGTCAACTTTAAGTTTAATGAAAGCAGAAAGAATCTGTACAGGAGTGGTACTGTGGCAACCATGTGCTTTCTGTTCTTCATATGTTGGGCACTTTTGCAGCAGATGTTCAGCTGGTAATTTTTATCTTTAACTTGTTGAGTAGATGGTATCTCAATCTGCTGTGGCATGTGCAGAGTCAAGATCACCACTTGTTCACTTCTGTTAAGCTGGTAATATGCACTGTTCTTCTGGTGGCCTGGGTGCTCTGCTTCCCATTGTTTTCTGTATCTACTTCTGATCAGTCTCTTGGCCTTTTTCATAAGCTATGCTTGTGTCAGGCTATGGTAGCTATCCACCTTCCACCGCCAATTTATCAGCCTCTTCAACTTCGTACACTTTCTATTTGTACATTTCCCCACATGCTTCACCTTGCAGCTCGACTTTCAATCCCCCCCTTTGACATTTTATCAAATGCTTTTTCTAAGTCAACCCAAACCGCCAATACATTGTTTCTCCGATAGGCATCTGTTGTCTGAATCCTGCTTGCTGTGGGGCTAAAAGTTGTTTTTATTCCGGTTGCCACATTAGTTAGCTATTAGTTATGTGCTCCTTCAGTTTTCCTACACAGCTAAGTAGATGATAGGTTCTGTGGCCAATTGATTCTGTCAAATCTTTTTCTATGGAATTGGCATCAATAGGGCATCTTTCTAAGCCTGTAAAACTATTCCTCTTTTCCAGTTGCAGTTTAGGATGGACAGAAGCTTCTTTTTTTTGTGTTTGTGCCTAGGCCTATTAAAATTTCATGTTATAACATCTTTTCCTGGTGACTTTTTCTTTGGCGACCTCGCTGATAATTTTCCCATGTTCAATATTGATTATGATAAGATACTGTAAATGTGTGTAACTGTTATTGTACTGTTAAAATGTTGGGATTTATTATGTGACAACAAGACACACAAACGTGAAAAAAACTATGGTTAATTGGGTATGGGTCTGACCAACACACAAAGTTTAGTTCTTTTGTCAGTTATTTAAATATCCATAAGCGCACGTTAACAAATAAAACTTGGGAATAAGTGAGAGCAAATGGCCTAATTTAGGGAGAATAAAACAGCAACAGGAGAAACAGTACTTTAATCTGGTAGAGATGATGGGCAGCACAATGAAGGTGTAGCCAATAACCTAAAGAAAGGTCACTTGTGGAATGGAAATCCACCAATAACAGACTGAAAAAAACAAGACAGAGGGAGATTCCCCAACGCCACAATAATACAATGTTGTGCACCAATAAATGACAGCGATGAAGAGGTCAAGGACGAATTCTATCAATAGCTACAAAAGGAAATGGAAACCACACCTAGATATGATCTTATCATAGTAATGGGATAACTCATAACGAAACGTGGAACACACTTACTTACTTAGTTATTCCCCTTCTACCATGAGGTGTAGAGGTTTGGAAAAGAGCGCCAGACTATCCTATCGGCTGTCTTTTGCCTAGCCATGTTCCATTCTAGTCCTCGGTCCTTCAAAGATTGTCTAATGTTGTCCTCCCAGTGGACTCTGGGTCATACTGGGGGTCTGGATCCCTGGCTCTTTGTCTCCCATGCTTGTCGTGGTAGCCGATCTTCTCGCATTCTGCAGACATGGCCAAACCATCTTAGTTGGGACTGTTCTAGTTGGGTCTGTAGGGGATGGGATTTTAGGCCTTGGCGTATTGTCTGGTTGCAGAACATGTCTCTTGTTACTTCAACCACCTTCCTCAGATACCTCATTTCTGGCTTTTGTGGGTTGTAGTCACTGCCCATGACTCACATCCATATGTCAAGACTGGGACATAGGTGGAGCGGTATACAGCCATCTTCGTTTTCTTACCAACCTCTCTTTTGCTGAGGAGTCCTTGGTTTATGGCCTGAAAAAGTCTCCCAGTTGCTGCTTTTCGAGTGGCCAACTCTTCTTTGATGCCTCCCTTTCGGCCTATAATAGCTCCGAGGTATTTAAAGTGGTCGACCTGCTCCAATACCTGTTCTCCCAGCTTAATCTGATGTCTTCTTTCTTCTCGTGATATCACCATGGAAGTTGGAACACACAACACATATAATGAAAGAGTAATGGGGAAATGTGGCAGCAGAACAGCAAATGAGAAGGGATAAACTTACAAGCTTCTGCAGCATTAACAACTTGGTCATTGGATGAACTCTTATTTCCACACAAAGAAATGCACAAGATAATATGGGATTCACCAAACGACTGGGATTGAAACCATATAGACCACATTATGATCAAAGGTAAATGGAGGCATTCATTTAAAGACGTGAAAGGAAGAAAAGGTGCAGATGTAGAAGGCGATCATCACTTAGTAGTAGCATGACTTACTTACTTAGTCGTTCCCCTTCTACCGTGAGGTGTAGAGAGTAGTAGCAAGACTGAAGATGAAACTCTGGACCAATTGTAACTAAACAGACTTCCTCACCAGAATAGCTTTTGTGGGTGATGTAAAGAGACGATATAAAAACCAACAGCCAGGAAAAGACAGCGACTGAGGATGTTGACCAGAAATTCAAAACCATATCAACAATGTGTAAGGAAACCAGCAAATCATGCTTGGGATTCCAGGAAAGGGAGAGACAAGTGTGGATAATACCAGAAACATTAAACACCAGAGTAATGAGAAAAAAAAAATGAAAGAAATAGAAGCAAAGTCTCCCGAGTTAAAGGAAATATATAGAGAACAGTAGTCTGCTGGACAAGGAAGTAAAACGTCAAAAACGGAAATAAGATGTGCAGAGCACTTCAGAGAAACACTGAATAAGGAACCATCAGAGACGCAGCTGAATGTTCCTGATACTGAAAACTATCTAGACATAGACATTCCACGAAGGAAAGAAATCTTCACAGCCATCAAAGGGTTTAAGGAATGGAAATGCTCCAGGTCCCGAAAATTTAAATGCTGAGTTACTTAGGACAGACCCTGAACTAGCAGCAGAGTATTAGAACCACTATTTGCACAAGTGTTGAAAACAGAGACAACATGAACGGAATAGAATAAAGGATCAATGGTCAGAATGGCAGCGACATCGATACATTAACTTTGTTGATTTTGAAAAAGCTTTTGACAGCACACGCAAGAAAAGCCTATGGAAAATTCTAGGGGCTCATGGGGTTCCCAGCTGCATTATTTCTATCATAAGAAGACTGCTGGCTTTGCATGTGGTGTTGGGCAGGGCGGCCTGACATTTGAGGTGAGGGCGAGACAGGGATACCCTTTATTGGTCACTTTATTTTTGACAGTCGTGGACTGGGTGGTGTGCTGGGAGACAGAGGGCGGTCCAAGAGGGGTAGGACGTGCGAGTTTTCTGCGGAGGAGGATTTGATGTGTGCAGATAACACTGCACTACTCGTACATTTACAGTGCATCCGAGAAAAATATATCCTGAATAGTTTAGCCAGCAATACTGATCATCAATCTAAAGAAAGACAGAAGTCATGACGTTCAATTCAGACAATCCTGAGCATATAACAATAAGGTACCAGAAGCTGGAATAGACAAACACATGTACATACCTAGGATGCATAGTAACACCAGATGGCAGAATAAAGCAAAGACAAACAGAATGATTAAAGCGACAACAACCGTTGCTAGTCTTGGATTTTGTGAGAGCTGTGTGCTTTCTGTGCTTCTCTGTGGTGCTGCATACTGGGGAGTAGCAGAGAAGGAAATGTCAAAATTGTCTGCATAATCTGCCTACGAAAAATTCTTTGAATCTTTTGGTAGAGTGCCATTGTCGGCAAAGAGCTGCTCACTCGGAGCATCGAAGAGAACATGCACACCATCATAGCTGGCAGACTCTGGAGTTGGATTGATCCCGTCCACAGAAGAGACCCCAATGCCATCACAAGAATAGCTATGCTATGAGCCCCTGAGGGAGGACGAGAGGTGGACCAAACAACTTTGCGGAGAGCGGTAGGGCTAAAATGCAGGGAGTGAGCAGGAGATGGGGCCCAGCACGAAGGATAGCCGCCAACCGAGCAAAGTGAAAGCATTTTGTTGCTGCCCTACAAGAAGCCACCAGGTGTAATGGCCACAGTCAGTGGCTAAGGATCAAAGCAGATGGGTTTGTTGTTCTTTTTTGCCCCTCTGGGAATGGTCTCGGTGGCTGCTTGAAGAATTGCTTTGTAAAGGCTTTCAACCATAGGTGTTTGTCAGCTGTTATTAATTGTGGCAAAGCTCTAAACGGGATCGATATTGGGTTAAGCCTGGCTGTAAAGTAACTAGCTAGGCAACATGGCGGACCTTGTCAATTGTTGTCACCTTCACCCAATTTTTTCAATGTTTTTAGGCTGAAGGGAAGGATAGTGAACTGGAGGCTGCCACATTGATCTATTTTTGAAAAGTGGCTATGATTACGAATAATATATGCAATCACAGCGTTTACATGGTTAGGCCTACGTACGAGATATTTGTAAATGCGAAGGTAATTAGTTGGGGGCATTTTTGAATTGTTGATGGCATTGTGGAGGGGATGGACAGTATAGGTTGGGGTTGGGAGTGGCATCACTGGTGCGGAGCGTGGGGGAAGGGGAGATTAGGTCTATGTCTGCATTTTCGCATTTAATGTGTTTTTTACCTGGGAGGGGGAGGTGCGTTTGGGTTGGGTCTATGTCTGCAGTTTCATTTTTAACGGATTAATTTTTTGAGGAGAGGGGGTAAGGGTTAGGTCTATGCGTGCATTTCAGCTTTTAACGGTATGGTGGGGGAGATTAAGGTCTATGTCTGTATTTTTGTTTTAGAACACTGCCATCATGTTGACACATTTCGCGCACCAACCTCGACCCAAAATCCGACCGCTTTTTGAGCCTGCACCACTGAAAAAGAAGAAAAGAAAAAAACATCTAAACCGAAAAGGCACTCACGTTCAAGCAGAAATGGGGTGTGGGTGCCCAGGTTAGCGTTAATAGTGGGTATTTTACACTGTGTCGAAGCGATACGGTTTCGTTTCAATAACATTCGGGCAAAATGGCGGACCATGTTCCACTATCCTTCCCACTTACCTTTTTTAATTCACAATATTTCCACACAACATATTGCTGTATGATTGTCTGAAATTCTTCAATAAATGTACACACTTTTAATCCTGGTTCACCGAGTAAAAAAAGGATAAATTAAACACTAATTAGTGCAGCTATTTTTTAACTATCCCCTCCTCCCCTCAAAAAAGCGAATCTGATATTACTAATCATTGCCCTAGTTGAAATGAAGATCATTGGGTCGTCTTCTTTGACACCACCCCTATATACATTTGTTAAATGGATCCAGTGGCACCTGCTTCTTCATGCCTAACTGCCACGTAGTGATATCCTGACATGTTTTCGCAAATTTGGATGTGTACACAGGGTGTTTCCAGCTTACATACATTCCACCAGTGCTATGATGGTATTACCCATAATTCTGTACACGTTAGTTTGCATTTTCAGATGTCTACAACACTGTACATAATTTCTGTACAGGTTTTCTAAACCCAATTCCCCATTATGTAATGTTGTTCTCAGAGTTCTTTTATTAAGATTCTATTGAACACAGGATTTCCCCAGTCTGTTAGTGATAATTAAACACAGAAATAGACTAAATGATGACACCATCCACATTATTTTTAACAGTGTAAAATAAAACTCTTGACATTTTATTATGTTTGGGTTTTTTAAATAAGTAAACTGACCATGCTTTAACAGGCAAAAAAAAGTCCCTGTTTGGCCTTATTTATATGCAGCCACTCTAATTGAAAATAGTTTTTACACGATATTAACTCTTTTTGATATGTTTTTTTCAGTCTTTGTAACAAGTTTTGCGGGGTCTTGGTACAGGCGTTTTGGATTTTTTATACAGGTTTTTCATCTCGAGACGTGGGCATGTATGCACTTATCTGGCTTTGGAAGAAGGAGCATTTTCCATAACCACCGACGTGCTGGGCACTCAAAAAACAGATAGTGGTCAACGAGTTTTGTAGGGGCAAGTTACATTTTTTGTATAAGCTGGCACTATGGGAGAGTGCTGTGGTTGGATTCTGTTCAAGTGACTGTTTAGTATATGTTGTGTTCTGAGTCAAATACTAGTGCTTGATCCCTCCTTGTAAGATGGCCAATGTTGCAATACGTGTCTGTAAACCCTCTCTCCCGGTGTTTCCCATGGCTCATCTGTATCAACCAAATTTCTTGGTTGTTTGTATGAGTGTTTTGGCCATTTGCCTCGTGAGGAGTTGTTTCTTCGTCTTTGTTTTAATCTGTCTTTCCTGTTCTTTACCTGGGTGTATTTGTCCAGTGACCAGGGATCCACTGCAAAAACTATTCTGATGGCTATAGGAAGTGATGATAAGCTGATCAGTTTACAAGATTAATTGACATAATGTCAAGTTCTACAATGTCCACTGCCTTCAATGCTTGAAGGGCAAGGACACTGGTAAAAATGAGGCATTCGTATTTGTATATTTCACGAGACAAAACTCACGCAAGCATTAAACTGCTCTCTCAGAGGATAACTTCTGGGGTAACCATATGTAGACTCCATAACATGCATTGAAGTGGGCGTTAAGTGCAGATCCCGGTCAGTATAGGACATGCAACATTTGTCAGGGTTGGCATCAAATGGTTCGTTGTGATGCACTCATAAGACTAACTGGGCCGGAGTACTTGGTTGTTCCCAGCTACTATTTTTTAATTTGTTTACTTGTGTTTTTACGAGCAAGTATTTACTACTATTATATTCGATCTTGTTTTCTTTCTGGGAGGTTGTATCTAGTTATTGATTTCCAAACTGGAGTGTAAGAATTACTTTGTGTTTTATTCTTTGCTTGTGTTTCAAAGGTGTGCTTACGGCATCGCTTACAGTCAGTTACATGTCTCAATGCTACCACAGACTGCTGAGTTAGTAGGTCTTGACTGTTATAATTACTTATTTGATAACTATAATGATTTTTTTTACCGTGTAGATTTCTGCACCCAGATGATACGTCATCGTCCGGAAGGCTATTTTAATGTGCACCATAGTCAGCATACGTGACTAGGGGATTAGTGCTGAAAAACAATTGTTTGTGCACTATATTTTAGTATTTGCAGAACCCCTAAGCGTGTGGGTTCATGACTTAATGTTACTATCACCGAATCAGTTCTTGAAGATTGATGCTTCTATGGATAGTATTCCATTCATGTCGGAGCATCCATTTTGGAACCTACCGAAGAATGGATTGCAAGTCTAGATACAATACAGCCGCCTTGTTGATAAAACTCTCTGACAGCCCATCTTAAGGCCGAGCAGTAACTGTCTCTACCTCCTTTCTCATGCTAGAGGTTGTTAGCATTGTAAGTCCCACGCTATTTTCAGCATATGGTTCGGCCTTGACTCTATCAGAAGCCCCAACCCCTGATTTATTACCACAGATCGTTACGAAACCCATCAGTGTACACAACGATTCAAACATTCCCCAGCGAAAATTGATTTATTAAGCTGATTCAATTTTCTGCTACTGCTCTCCCATTGGCCCTAAGTTCTGCACTTCTTAACCAAGGCTGATGTGACTTGCAGGTAAGTTTCCATCCAGCTGCGATCTTCTCCGTATCCTTGAAAAAACAAAAAAATAAAAAAAAAAAAAAATAAAAAAAAAAAAAACGTCCACACCAACGTCAACCTTGAAAAAAAAAAAAAAAAAAAAAAAACAAAAAAAAAAAAAAAAAAAAAAAATATATTTTCATCTGTGGGGTCACTTGTCCTTATAGTGGTCACTGTGTCATCATGACATCCCCTCTTGATTCTTGATCCTTTGAGTGTCAGGCTTTGTTCCCATGCAGGGGATGACTTTTGTATGTGGTTACTTCATATACATACATTTTTTACGTAAGCGATCGTATATATGGATCTAATTGACAAGCAATTCCATGATTGTGTGACGCGCATCAAACACAGTGGGGGTATTCGCGCACACGCACCAAGATTAATGCATCCTTTCATTTTTTGAATGATAACTACAGTCGTTTCACATTGTGATATTGACATTGTGAGTATTGCCATAGGCAATACTCGATTACAGGACAAGGACCAGCTGATGGATACAGCAGAGACAGTAGTCTCTGCTACACAGCCATTATTTTTAGGCTCACCAGAGCTCTCTTGGCACTTTTGTATGATGTGATCAACATCGGTGCTTAAAATTGATTATAGCCCACAATCGAATGTTACTTCAAAGGTTATTTCAACTTTTTCTGCCTTTAAATTTTTTTTTTAATTCTGACACTTGAGGAGTACTGTCTGCCAAGATTGCTTTCTAATATGGAGTTCTTCAAGATGAAGCACCAAAGGCACACAGGCTTTGTTGGGAGGATTGATCTTGGAACATAGTTTTGTCACATCCATTTAGAGACTGCAATGATGAAGTGTCTATGAAACGCTTCTTATCAACAATTTTGTTGTCTATTCTGATCAACACAGTACTGTTAAAATAAGCTAGTCATAGCAAATTGTTTAAAGCTCGTCCAAACCTATTTGTTGGATTGGCTAGCTATCTTTTGCTGTATAGATTGTTACACACGCACGTGGATAATGGAGAACCGTGGGGTAATCCCGGGGGCAATTCGTACCTTGTTCAGATGTTTATTCACATGTTCCCAAGCAAAAATTTGCTAATCTGCTCTCTCAGTTAAGGCAGCTGCTATCCACCCTGTTAGCCATGGGTTTACACCACATTCCATTACACAGTCCATCAAGGTTGCAAAGTCAACACTGATGTAAGCAATTCTTTTGCTGTTCTTTCCTTTTCTATCCATGCTTTTTCTACATCCTCATTCCACTAGGGTGATTTGGTGAAAGGTGTTCCAGCTGTCTTTTTCCTGGCATTTTGGAGCAATAGATGTAGAGGGCTATTAGTCATGACAGCCTTAAAAGTGGGTAATTTCCTATTACAGGCCGTAAGGAGGCAGCCCCTCCACCATGCAAAGGCACAACAGGCCAATCACCTGTTTGCTTTAAACTATGATTACGAGCAATATAAGAGAGAAAACCGGACTGATTCTAAAGGCGATGAACTGGAACGGACTACGACTTATGGAACTTGGAACACCAGAAGTATAAATGGGAAAGAAGAGGAGCTGGTGGAAGAGAAGAGGAAAGCAAAACTAGAAATCCTGGCTATTACGGAAACAAAGAAAAAGGGACAAGGAGTCATGGATCTCGATGGCAACACGCTGCTCTACAGTGGTGTACCCATGTCTGAAAGAGCTAAAGGGGGCGTGGGTTGCATTGTGGCCAAAAAACCAGAAAGATAGTATCAAGGGATGGAACTTTGTCTCGGAGCGCATTATGGTTGTAAAACTAAAAGAAGGAGAAACCATAGTCAACCTGGTCATAGTGTATGGGCCAAATGAGGATGAGAGAGCAGAGGTCAAGGAGGAATTCTTCGAGCTGCTTCAAAGGACAGTGGATGACTGCTTAGATGAAGTTATCATGCTCGGAGATTTTAATGCCAGAGTTGGAAATGACCATGCTAGATGGGGTGGAGTTATCGGAAGATATGGAGAAGATACTCTAAATGACAATGGAAAGCGACTCCTTAGATTCTGCAGTGAGCAGAATCTGATCATCACAAACACAAAGTTCCCCCATAAGCGCATACATGCATACACTAGATGTGAACCAACCAAGAATGAGAAGTCAGTGATAGACTATGCCATTGTTAGGAGAAGCTCATTCAAATATGTCCGGGATGCTGGAGGGGGCCAGAGTTTGGAAGTGATCACTACCTGCTAACAATCAAACGAACAACTGAAAGAGTTGCTCAGCCTAGGAACTGCCCAACATCACGCAAGAAACCAAGTAAACGAGCAGGAGAAAGGAGCATTAGGACCTACAAGCTGAGAGAGCCAGAAATTAAGACCAGATATCAGGGGCTTATTGCTACAGCAGTGAGCAACACAGAAGAACGACCTGATGACTTGGAAACCCTCTGGAATAAATTCAAGGATATCATAAAGACAGCTGCTGCAGAAGCATGCGGTGAAGTCCGACTTGGGACCAGAGAAAGAGGACACCTTGGTGGACAGAGGAAGTCAAAGAGAAAATAAGAGAGAAGAAAATGGCATGGAAACAATACTTAGGAGCTAAAAACACAACAGGACAGATGGAAAAATATAGAGATTATGTGACACTCAGAACAGAAGCAAAGAACAAAGTGCTAGCAGGAAAACAGAAGTCCTGGGAAGAATTTGGAGAAAAGCTAGAAAACGATGCACAAGAAAACCAGAAAACAGCATCTCTACTGACCCTAAATGCACATGCGGAAAGGAAAACCAACTGCCCTCTCCCATTTATACAGTCCAAGGAAAGGGCCCAATGCTACTTCCCTGCAGGGCCTACCAGGTGACACGCTTGGCACCTGCAATATAATAAACTAACACATTAATTATCTCCATTATCCTCACATTCCCCCATCACCCACTCCCTCTCTCCCCATCATTATTCCTCAACACCCTATTCCTCATCTTCCTCCCCATCTCCCCACC
>JAMPIV010019421.1:0-108715 GCA_024509875.1 Oreohelix idahoensis | reverse complement strand
ATTACCTATTGATACAGATTTTCAGGATTTATATTAAATGATTAAGAAGTCAAACACGCAAGCACCTTCAACAGATGGGTTGAACTTGGCGGGAGTGGAAAAAATCTTATGATAAATTAGTGGACCTGATTACTTAGAGATAAAGTACTATCTTCAGTTAGTCCGCCATTTTTTTCATTCCTACAGGAACGAAAACCACCCACCATTGCGTCCTTAGTTAATGAGGATGTCTATAAAAAATTATTTTGTTGTGCACTTAAGAATCCTACGTACGTCAGTTTAGGGAATTCACATACACGAGAACCATTACCAGTGGCATCCAACATGTGTCCGTACCACGGTTATGACAAAGCAAGGGACACATAGTCTTAATAGGAACCATTTTTTACAAAGGATTATAAATGATAATTATTAATCACGGACAAAATCATTATAACAGCTATAACAATTTTAACCGAGGTAGACAACAGTTCAGAAATCAAATACCTCAATTTTAAACCTAAAGATAATTTTCACAAAAGCCTAGTTGGAATAAATTTGGTATTGACAAATTTCAATAATTTAGTGAGTAATCATTATCAGAAGAAGAATGAAAATTTTAAACCACGACATAAAAGTTTACAAACAGTAGAGGCAATGATAATAATTATTCAGGTGTTCGGGATTAGTCAACGCTCCATCTCCAGACATCATCAACAGTTTTACACATAACACAGGGGCAGCATTGACCTGAATGCATCTCCCACATGTAATAAAACAATGTTGGACACTCCAACACATTCTTCATCTGCATGCTATGTCATTGATAATAACGTGTCAAATGTTTGTCNACAATGCCATACTATTTTTCAGAAATCAAGTCAGCCGACAATACAGGTTACACAACCTACTCCCTGCTATTTGTCTAACGGCTAACGATGGAACTGGGACTCATTGATTTTTAACAATGGGAATCCTGGATAGAAATATTATTTTCTATTTTAAGAGTACTCCGGATCCACCACCATTGGTATCCGTCAATTCCTTAGTGCATCCACGTTATGTTACTAAAGAGTTTGTACGCTGTATTACTTTCGGAGGGACAGTGGAAATATTATCCAACTGCAATTATAGAGGTTTAAAACTCCATTTTTTTTCAGAGAGAAAGTGTTTTAAATTAAAGTTTGTTTACTTCAGAATCGGTTTGCAGATTTTGACAATCGGACGTATACATGGCAGCAAAGGACTGTACTCCCGAGGAAAATTTGGAATGGGAAAGAGTGAACTTGTATGCAGCCAATACAGTGACAACAAGAGCTCAAGCTCACGAGTTGGAAAGGAAGGATACTACAGACCACTAAGGTGATGGAGTACTCTAATGATATATACCTACCTCATGATTGAAAGAGAGTCTTTTGCTCGCAAACAAAGAGACGACAACTCTTTGAAGAAATTTTTTTGCATTAGTGAACAAACACGATGATACTACGGTTAAGCATAGAGCTAAACATTGGTTCCCTATTCATAATGATATTTTGATTCGAAATAGTGTGGACAAAGGTAAGGTAAAAGATCAGGTCATAGTACCATCGTCGTTCGGGACATACATACGAGGGCATGCACCATGACTCCCAATGCGCGGGTCATATGGGCTACACTCGAAAACACGTTCACGAGTGTTGTCATCGTTTTTCTGGCCGGGAATTTCACGAGACGTATCTTTATACGTACGTTCCTGTGTGACTTGCCAAGGAAGTTAAGTCTCCGTGGAGCTTTTTCATAATGCCCCCCATTCAGGCCAGTGAAATATCAGTTCGTCCTTTCGACAAGATGATGGCAATAGATATTATTGGTCCTATGTTACCAACTGCCAGAGGGCATAGGTACATATTTAAACGTGTATTGACCTATGTACACGATGGCCAGAGGCCCATACCTCTGAAACATATTACAAACAGCTGATATATCTGATGCTTTGATATTAATATTTTCTAGGCTTGGGTTTCCAAGAAAATTACTTTCGGACCATGGACCACAATTTGTGTTTCTGATACAATGAAGGATGTAATGAAGACACACTAAATATAGAAAGAAGTTCTCAGCAGTGTTTATCATCCGATGAGTAATGGGTCCGTTTGAGAGGCTCAACCGTACTATTAAACAACTTTTACATAAAGTTACGGTAAACAATCCTCAAGATTGGGACAGAGCTATTCCAGCTGTGTTGTTCGCTTACCGAGAAATCCCGCATGAGCAGACCGGTTTTTCTCCGTTCGAGCTAGCTTTAGGCGCTCCTCCAAGAGGCCCAATAGGCCTCATCTAAGACTTACTTCTCGACTCTGAGATGACTCAGGAAACAACACAGTCATCTTATGAATACGTTATTAACTTACGTAAAAAAATCATAGAGGCTTGCCGCATGGCAAACAAACAGCTTCATCAGAGACTGCGAAGGAGAGAGCTAGACAATTTCAAAACAAAAATAGAAGACTCCGCCAGTTATTTCCTGGTGACGAAGCATATGTACTACTTCCACAAAAGGGGTAACAAATTATTAATTGCTTGGAATGGACCATACAAAATAGTAGATAAGATTTCTGACGTCGACTACATATTAGACATAAAAGGTCAGAAAAAAAAATGTATCATATAAATATGTTGAAAGAGTTCTTTACCCGTCCACTTCATCTACAGTCTATCTTCCACGACTTAGACGACAAATCAGTTAATTCTTATCAATACTCTAGTCTTTCTGTAATTCAGGAAGAAGAAGCATCTTTTCCTGAGGTTGAAATGTCTTTTCCTATACCGGAACTGCAATCTTCAGAATCTTGGAGGGATGTTGCTATTTCACCTTCACTTACTTCAGATGAAAATAATTCCATTACTAAACTCCTAGAAACCTACTTCTGATGTTCTGACGGATATACTACCTGGTCGAACTTCTATCATTTCTCATGACATTATACTGAAGGACAGTACTCCTACAAAACTTCGTCCTTACTCTGTACCTATCCATTTTCAAGATAAAACATCTCAAGAACTTAAACAGATGTTAGCATTAGGAATTATCGAACATAGTAACTCGCCATTCGCTTCACCACTAGTTATTGTAAGAAAAAAAGACAATAATATACGATTATGTGTAGATTATAGGAAACTTAACGCTCAAAACTGTACCAGACAGTGAACCTCATCCTTTGATTGACGATCTACTTATTCGTCTTTCATCTGCTAGATATTTCACAAAAAATTGACTTAAACCAAGGGATATTGGCAGATTCCCTTAACTGAACAAGCAAAAATATTACACTGCATTTTCGACTCCACAAGGTCTATATCAGTGGAATGTCATGCCTTTTGGGCTAATGAATGCGCCGCAACGTTCATTCGCATGATGCGAAGAATTTTAGCTTGCAGAACAGACATCATCACTTTATATTGATGACATCTGTCTGTTTAGTCATTCCTTTGATGAACATGTCATTGGATTAGGTTCAGTATTAGATATTTTAAGAACTAATAACTTAACTGCCAGACCTAGCAAAATGCAAATAGGTTTTAAAGAAATAACATTCCTGGGACATATAATAGGGGCTGGACAAAAAAAACTATATCCTCAAAATGTGTCTAAGATTTTACAGCTATCAGTTCCACAAACAAAAAAAAAGTTAGGAGCTTGTTGGGTTTAGTACAATATTATATAGTAGGTTTTATTCCTAACTTGTCAACAATTACGGCTGTCTTGTCTTCGTTACTGAAGAAAGATATGCCTACAAAAAAAGTTCTGTGGACAACAGACTGCCAGACAACTTTTGACAAAAATAATATCTCTCTTCTCCAGGCAACCTATTCTTAGGTTGCCAGATAGTAAAAAAATGTTTATACTCCGTACAGATGCGAGCAATTACGGATTGGGAGGTACGCTATTGCAAGAACACGACGGGGCGTCTGCACCCTACTCTTTATATATCCAGAAAACTCACCGAGACAGAGCGAAACTACTCGGTGATAGATAGGGAGTTATTGGGAGTCGTATGGGCAATACAAAAACTAGAGAAATTCCTGCTGGGCGCTCCTTTTGTCATACAAACTGACCAACATGCTGTAGCATCACTTAGAAAAGCCAATCATAAGAACGCCAAACTTGCTCGTTTTTCAATCCTGCTTCAGCCATTTAATTTCACCATCGAGGCAATTCCAGGACATGAGAATATAGTCGCTGATATTCTATCCCGCAATCCTTTGCCATATAAGAAGGGAACATAAATAACTCATGGAACCAGAAACTTGGTGATGAAACTGACACTTGTGTGAATGTTTCTGCAAGAGTTTACAAACTTACAAAATTCCAGGTCAAACAAGTTGACAAAGGAAGAAGTCTACGCACATTCAAAGTTGTAACAATCCGAGTAGAATAAATCACATAACATTGACAACGTTGTGAATATGTGCACGGGACTTTGGTTAGTGTCCAATCGTGACTCAGTCGAATTCAAAATAGGATACATTCAAGATGAAAAGTGAAAATAGGAACAAAAAGTGACATACAGATATATTTTTCATATACTTTCGTCGGGAATGATAACGTGATATTCTTGGAACTTTACGAAAGAAGGACAACGTATTTCTTGGGAATGACATTACTTAATAGTATTATGATTAAATATATAATAATAAAAGAAGTAATATTATACATACAGCAAAACACAATACACAAATAGATAAAATAGTTATGCTAGCTAATTAATTGTTTCATTTTTATATGTATGTATGAACTTACTTTAACATAATATTAATATATATAGTAATTCTATATTGTTAATTCACATACTAAGTTAGTTATAAGTTAGTTTATTACATCTATTATATTCTAGTCTATATTAACTTACTTTTACTTTCTTTTAATACATTATTAACTACTCTCTTACTTTCCTTACAATTTTTCTTTTCTTTCCTTAGCTATTAATTCTTACTTTCCTTTACTTAGGATAAATTATATTCTATAAGATACTACTCAGTCTACATTTAGTTAATATTACGACTCATTAATTTATACTATAATTTTAATTACCATTTTCTATTCGTACTAATTAAGTTAGAACTTTCTTCACAGACATAAGTATTTATAAATTAGTCACGGTTTGATACTTGACATTTCTTTCTGTTGACATGGACTTAAATTTGACTACGATCTTCGACGATAGTACGTGATTCGTAGATCGATAATCTTTAACATTTTTTTCACATACCCATAATTTAAAAAAAAAAAAAAAATCTATAGTCTAGATTTTTTTTTACCCCCGTCGGCCAAGGGAATGTTACAAGAGGATATATGATTTGTAGCAACTAGGTAGTAAGCTCGGATAAAAGTTGCACATTTTAGTTGTTGAACTGCAATAGAGATATATTATAGTTTTTGCTTTACGATGTTGAAAGCGAGGAGCATAATTTGCGTAGTTTTAATGTGACGTGTCGCGTTGGTAAGGTAGCACGTGACAACATTGTATTTGTACCCATATGTTGTTATATTTGGTCCTAGACGGACGGAAGTTTTTGAAGTCTCCCAGTAGAAGGATATTTATATCATAGGATTTTCTTGATGAATTAGGTATTTGGGTCAGCCTATACTTGGTGGATACAATATTATATCTCAGTAATGAACGGGATTTATGTTCGAAGAGGAGAATGTATTTTCGGGAGCAATCTTAATGGAAAGTATCCAAGAAGGTCACCTTAGTCGCGTAAGTTGAGTTGTTCGATATAGGATTGCCTATCTAGGAATCACGAGTAAATAGCTTGACTGTACCACGACTGAAGGAAGTGACGAATTATGATGTATTAATTGAATTCTGATGAACTGCATTTTATTTGGATGTGATGTGCTATTAAATTGTACTCTGTTCGGACTCTGAACACCACGGACTTATCAGTTGATATTATTGAAAGTTCAGACTATTGACCCACTATTCATGTTTGTCAGCACGGCATTAGAAGCTCTACCATTTGAAGTATTTATCAAAACTAATATTACAACAAAACAGTGATTATAAACCGGCACACATGGAAGTTAGCAGAGAATACCATAACAAACGGTGGCAACAACCAGAATAAAACTAATAACAATGGAACAATGAAGCACGATACAATCTGTGTAAGTGGTGATAATAAGTTTTGTTCATCGGCAGGAAAATCCGATGTAACAGGGACCTTTAGCTTTTCATAACATTAGAACCCCTGAACATTTGTTTTAACTTTCGTTTCGCCAGAGCGAACCGACCGGGACTCATTTAGTATGCGGCACGAGATCAAAGAGACAGACTGAGGGATTTCAGGGGAGACTATCGGCGCTATCAAAGACAGTAGTGGTCCCTGAAACGATTTCGCATCTCGGTGTTAAGCACGGAACCGATCGCAGCCAGAGCGAACGGGGAAAGCTGACGCAAGCAGCGAACGAAGATACGAAGACCAGAGGGCGGCTTCTCTCTTTGGATTTGGCGGTCAGATCCCCCAAAGTTCATGAGATCAAAAAAGCTGTCAAAGTTATCATGTCCCACTCATCTTGCATTCCAGTTGTAGATATACAGATCACTTAGAAATACACTTCATCATTCGCTGGCCAGAACTTGATAGAAGCACTAGCGATATTTGAAATCTTGCTAGATCATCCCATGGATTTTATACATATTTGCAGTGAATTCTATTTCTGTGCAAAGCGGTAATATATATATTGTGTAAAGTGATCAGTGGTCGAGTTCATTCATTATATTTCATTGGATTTTGTGTTAGTTTAAACCTATTAAATTAAACCGTCTCAATAGTTCCAGTTGTAAATATAATGATCTATCTATTATATTATTTCAAAAGATAATAGATGCTTAAATTAACTTTTAAAGTCGCGAAGGAATTTATAATTAATAAATTTAGTTAAGTCCTATATTTATAGATGTGTGATTTAACCACTAGAACTCGCGCAGTGTTTATTAAATACATAATTAAATACTCGAGTGTATAATAGATTTAACGGGAAATTTATCGCGCACTTAGAAGATTATTTGTTTTAAAGTATGATTATGTTGTTATGGGTTTTCTATCTTTTTCTCTAGATTGATCACCTTTTGCAATCCCAGCAATAACGAAATCTTTCAGAGTTTCCATACTCGGTTCTTAAACTTCCAGACAGTTTGATGAGACATTTTTTTAAAGTAAATCTTGTGGTGGTCCGGTACGGCCTAGCTATCATAATTACATGAAAGAAAGACAACCCAAGAAATTTTGATTATTATCATCAAATTAAATCTGTAAGATAAACTGGAAGATGAACAGTGCCAATAGCGATAGTTTATATACTGCTCTGTTGTGAGAGATTACCGATTTACCTGACTGTGACCGAGCAGAGTTTTTCCTCACTGGATTAAAAAAAAACCTTCCCGGTCAGTGGCTATCATCACGCAGTGAAAGATTATACCATCACCTCATTTTTCACCCCTATGTCGAACTGCGTCAGTGCCATCCCATAGACTCGTTTCTTTATAATAAAACACTAGAACTCTTAGAACTTCAAGTCCGGCGATAAGCGGGAATATTTGCTCTCAGTGAATCCTCGCATTATCTGGGGCGGGACATAGAAGGACTAGACAGTTGTCATACGTCAAGAGTTAATTATTGTGTTTATCATTCTATGGATTGACTGATGCTGCAACTCGGTAAGTGTGTGGTGTATATGAGTGTGGATCCTCACAGTGTGCATGAATGACAGGAGATTTATTTTTGCAACAAACCATTTGTTAACTTGCCTACCGGGTAATACGTTTTCTGTATACCCGGCATTGTTCCTTTAGTGGGATAATTTGTTAACTCTGTTTCACCCCCCCCCCCCTTTTTTTTTCTTTGCTTAGGAAAGGGAAGACACCATCGGGATAACAGTAATCTTTGTCTACCACCATAACTAATTTGGTAACACCTCTTTTCAGAGTAATTAACTTTACTGTTAGGTTAACTTACCTATGTTCCTGATATTATCTATCTTTGGACTGGGTTTATCTTTGTCTAATAAGCGGGAAGGGCTTAGTCGATACCAATCTTCTTCACCCCTCCCAAACCTGTTATTTGCATTTGTGTACTTATGATAATTTATGTAATACCTGATATTTGTTAGTGATTGATGTTTAAAGTGAATAAAATCACATAAACTCATTTAGTTCTGTGTTGGATATACCCAAAGCCCAACTTTTCCCCTATTTGTTTAATATAGCTGTAACCACGTCGTCTGAGTGCTTGAAGCAACAAATCGGTGTGAGCGCAGACGTGTGTCTGGAAAACTGGCAAATAATTGTTTGACCAGGAGAGTGGAAGAGAAGATTGAGAGAAGCGATGTGTCGTAAATACGTCTGTCTTTACTCTCCTCCAGCACTCGGTGGAGCATCATATTTAATCTATACATTTCTATCACTGAGTTTTCATCATCATTCTACACTCTAAACCGGACTACTATTTCTAGACTCTTTTCCTCTCAAAATAAATTTACGACAGTCATGAGTTTTGTAAGGGCAAAAAATATATTAATAACTGCATGGAAAATCTAAGACTGCATGCAAAAATTCATGTCCATACAAAAAACAGTTTTGGGGAAAATAGACGCTTTCTGTGGGCACGAATTTCCGAACGGACTATAGTAAAAAATACCCAGCTGTGGCAACACTGGTGATGCGCAAGACCACAGAGGGCAGTCCAATAGAAATAAGATGGACAACGTTTTCTACATTGGAAGATCTGGAATACACAGATGTAACTGCTCGCACAAACACATCAACACATCCTAGAAAATAACAGATAGACTGAATAATTATAGCCTACAAGTGGGTCTTTCGCTGTCCTTGAGTATGCTGTCAAAAGCCTTTTCAAAATCAGCAAAGTTAATGTATAGCTGTATCTGCCATTGTGAGCCCTGCTGTATTTTTTTTCCTTAACCAGCGGCACTTGGGCTTTCAGCCCTTCGGCCCAATGACATGTCATTGCGAGTCTGGGGAGCCTGTGAACTTTCCTTCTAACCCGGTCAGGAGCTTTGCTCCTTCACTTACACAGAGGGTTTATCTCTGGAGCCGTTCAGGTTATTCAGTACAAATCCCGGTCGTTGACATTCCTTCAAATGCTGACGCGAGGGCTTGAACCTTGAAGACCTGGTCGCCAGCGCAACGTTGTAACCATTACACCAGCGCTGCTCCCAGCCCTGCTGTATAATGTTCATGTGGGTAAATATATATGAAATGAGCAATTTTCTTTTGAACCCTGCTTGTTCTTTCCTCAGTTTATGGTCTTCTGCTTTTGAAATTGGCTGGATAATTATCCTGCCTAGTGTTTTACTGGGAACTAAGAGGAGAGTAATTCCTCTCCAGTTGTTGTAGTCTGTAAAGACGCCATTCTTGGGCAAACTGACAATTATTCCTTTATTCCACTATGTTGTTGTGGTCATTGTTTTCCATACTTGTGCAAATGGTGGTTCTAATAGTTATACTGCTAGATCATGGTCTTTCTTAAATAACTCAGCATTTAAATGTCGTGACCAGGAGATTTCCATTCTTTAACCCTTTGATAGCTGTGATTATTTCTTCCCTTTCTTGGACTGTCTGTATTTACGTCTAGATCATGTTCAGCCTCAGGAACGTTCAGCTGCATCTCTGGTGGTTCCTTATTCAGTGTTTCTCTGAAGTACTCTGCCCATCTTGTTTCCTTCCCCTTGCTGTAGTGATGACATTTCCTTGCTTATTTATTACTAACGTAATATTGTTTGCATCCCGTTTTTCGTTGATGGTTTTAGTTATGTTATATACATTTTTAATAAGGCTGCAATTACGTACCTGAAATTATATACGCATTTTGCTGAATAAATGAATAATGGTGGGAAAAGATACTTAAACAATACGTTTACCATAGAGATGCTACAAAAACATTACTAGGAAGGTGAGATACCAGTGGCATTAATTTTGTTATGAGAAATCTTTTTTCTTTGACATATAATCATATATAATCATGTTTTTGTTGTTGTAAAAATGTATATCTGTTGTTGAGACGTCCTCCAGTATGACGGTCCTAAAGATCGCCTAGATGGGCCCCCATGGTTTAGATTAAGTTGAATTATTAGTTGTGTTACTACCTGTCGTGTTGTTGTAGTTTATGACATATGTGAGCTAGCAGAAGGGATGTATTTGTGTTGTTGTGTTGTTGTAGTTTATGACATATGTGAGCTAGCAGAAGGGATAATGTATTTGTGTTGTTGTATTGTTGTAGTTTATGACATATGTGAGCTAGCAGAAGGGATAATGTATTTGTGTTGTTGTGTTGTTGTAGTTTATGACATATGTGAGCTAGCAGAAGGGATAATGTATTTGTGTTGTTGTGTTGTTGTAGTTTATGACATATGTGAGCTAGCAGAAGGGATAATGTATTTGTGTTGTTGTGTTGTTGTAGTTTATGACATATGTGAGCTAGCAGAAGGGATAATGTATTTGTGTTGTTGTGTTGTTGTGTTGTTGTAGTTTATGACATATGTGAGCTAGCAGAAGGGATAATGTATTTGTGTTGTTGTGTTGTTGTAGTTTATGACATATGTGAGCTAGCAGAAGGGATAATGTATTTGTGTTGTTGTGTTGTTGTAGTTTATGTTGAGCTAGTAGAAGGGATAATGTATTTGTGTATGTGAGCTAGCAGAAGGGCTAGAAGGGATTTGTGTGTTGTTGTAGTCGTTGTGTTTTAGACATATTGTGGACTGTAGAAGGTTGCTATTTGACATATTGAGTTTCATGACATTGTAGCCCCATAGCAGAACGGATAATGTAATTGTGTTGTTGTGTTGTTGTGTTGTTGTAGTTTATGACATGATTTGTGTTGAGGGATAATGTGTTTGTGTTGTTGTATTGTTGTAGTTGACATGATATATGTGGTTTGAAGGGATAATGTTTTGTGTTGTTGTGTTATTGTAGTTTATGGCACATATGTTGAGCTAGCAGAAGGGAACTACACATATTTGTGACAACTGACTACAGTTGTAGTTTATGAATATATGTGAGCTAGCAGAAGGGACTAATGTATTTGAAATAAAAGTTGTTGTGATTGTGTGTTGTGTGTTGTTTGTTGTAGTTTATGACATATGTGAGCTAGCAGAAAGGATGAACTATGGTTGTTGTGTTGTTGTAGTGTATTATGTGAGCTAGCCAAAAACATATGCATGTAAATTTCAGTTGTTGTTTTTAGTTTATGACATGTGAGCTTTTTCAGAGGGTGTATTTGTTAATGTTGTTGTAGTTTATGAATATGTGAGCTAGCAGAAATAAATAAATAATATTTGTGTTGTGTTGTTGTGTTGTTGTACGACTATGACATATGGAGCTAGCTTTAATGTATTTGTGTACGCTGGGCGTTCTCAACTTTTGTTTTCCTCATGGCCCACTTCTGACCCTCTTTTGCCTCGGTGCTCCCTACCCATAGTCGCTGTGGCCACCTAGAAATATTGGGACTTGTAGGGTAGCAACAAACTGCTTCTACTTTGCTCTGTCAGTGGCCATCATTCGTGCAGTGCCCCAGCTCTGTTTCATTCTTTGCATCTTGGCCCCATAGTTCTCCGCCAAGTTCTTTTTGGTTGGCCATTCTTTTGTTTCCTTCAGGGGTCCATAGCATAGCTGTTCTTGTGATGACATCAGGTTCTTTTCTGAGGACGTGGCCAACTAAACTCCACCGTCTATAAGTTATAATTGCGTGAATGTCCTCTTGGTTGCTCCGAGAAATCAGTTCTTGGTTGGTGATGGTATTCGGCCAAAAGATTCGTAAAAGTAAGGCAAGAAATGGATTGACGACAAAGGCCGAATCCAACAAGACCCTTAGGACCTTAATACTGTGTCCAGTAAATGACACAGTCAAGTAAACAGGAACTACACATCAAAACTCAACTCCGACAACTGACTACAGACCTGACAGTTATATAAATATATAGGCAGGTAAAGAAAGCACTCAGTCCTCCATCAACGAAATAAAAGCGTAAAGCCAGAGAGACAGATCATCACCGACACATCAAATAAAACAGGACAATGGGAGAATGTAATGAACGAATAACTCATTACATCAACAAAGTCATAAATCAGCTGTAGCTAAGAAAGATGACACTATCGGCGGACACAAGCGGTAAACATACAAACTGAACCAACCAAAAACACATGCATCTAAATTTCAGCTAGTTGACCTTTTAAGGACATGTCTTTTTCAGAGCTGCCGTCGAATCTGTAATAATAGCTGTAGAAATAAAAGTAACACACTTGCAAAAATAAATAAATACATACATTTAATACGCAGCTATGCTAGAATGATCGCACGACGTGACGACTATAGGCAACCAGCTCACGGTCCTTTACACGATTAGCCCTTTTCAGGGCTTACAACAATGCTAACAAATAATTTTTTTAAAAAACGACTGAGGTAAATAGTATAGCGGTCAAAACGTAATAGCAATGAGAAAAAATATGCCCATTATAAGCGAAAAGATCACACATCTGGTCAGATTGGACGGGCCATAGGAAATAAAGTAAAAAGATACTTAACCACATTACGCTGATAGAAACACTGGAGCGAGGGAAGAAACAACTGACTCTTTTCACGGACGACATATATATTTTACATAATTATCTCCCCGTCATCAATGACTAGTTAGGGGAGGTAGCGTGTTTGCTTTCCAAGGGAAACAATTAGATTATGAACAAAATATCAGGCTGAATAGAAGATTTTAATATTTTGTAAATTTTATACATTTATTATGAAAATTTGCATTTGCCATAACATTTTGTTTCAGGTACAATATTTGCTATTTTCTGTGTTTTAAATTTTCTTTTTTTTTCTATGTTCATTTTCAAAAAATGTAAACGATATTCAACTTAATGCACATTTTAAAGTATTGAGCACTTAGCTGTTCTACCACTCTCAATGATAATTCACATCATACACACTTCATTATGCAGACGTCAATGTGCACAACAAAATGTTTCATCAGCACTAACTAGCAGTGTTGCCACAATCAATCAATACCCTTTAGCTCCCCAAGGAGCATAGGCCTTCAACAAACACATGCCAAGTCTTCCTGTCCTGTGCCATCCGCTCAATTTCTTTCCATGTTTCCTCATCATTTTCACCTCTGTTTCCAGTTCTCTTCTCCACGTGTTTTTTGGTCTACCTCTGCCTCTCTTTCCCTGTGGATTCCAGAACAAGGACTGCCTTGTAATGCTATCAACAGGTTTCCTCAAAGTGTGTCCTATCCATCGCTAGCGTCTTCTTCTCAACTCTTGTTCCACTGGTGCTTGTCATCAGTTCAACATTTATGACTTTGTCATACCATTTCAGTCCTTCTATTCTACGCAAGCACCCGTTTATAATAGTCTGTAGATTTTTGGTGGTTGTTTTTGTTGTTCTCCATGTCTCACAGCCATACAATAGGACTGACTTGACATTTGAGTTGTAGATTCTTATTTTCGTGTTGGACTTGATTTCTCTTGTTCTCCATATGTTTTCCAATGCAATGAAAGCTCCTCTTCCTTTTTTTATTCCATTTTCATATCACTGTCTGTCCCCCCCCAACTTTGTCTATACTACTTCCAAGATATGTGTACGATTCTACATCTTTTAGTGGTGTTTCTTCAAGTTCAACCTTGTTATGATTTCTCGTATGCATTCTCATAATCTTTGTCTTTTCCCTGTGTATTTCCAGGCCCACTTGTTGTGACCTCTCACCGAGAATTTTCATTTTCTCTTCCGCCTGATTATGGTTAAGGGACAGAAAAGCCAAGTCATCTGCAAAATCCAGATCATCAAACTGTTTAGTCAGATTGCACTGGATTCCATTTCTGTTCTGTAATGTCGATGTTTTCATAACCAAATCTATTGCTAGTAAGAGAAGAAAAGGAGACACAAGGCATCCCTGTCTCACTCCCGTTCTAATCCTAAACGGTTCTGTAAGTTGTCCTTCATGAAGAACTCTGCATGTCATGTCTTCATAGATCTTCTTTATTAAGTTAATCATCTTCATGGGAACTCCATAATGCCTCATCAATTTCCAAAGCGATTCTCTGTCTACATTGTAAAATGCTTTTTCATAATCCACGAATCCGATGTACAGCGGTGAATTCCATTCCAGACTTTGTTCAACTATTATTCTCAATGTGGCAATCTGGTCTGTACAGGATCTATTTTGTCGAAAAACCTGCTTGTTCATCTCTCATTTGCTTGTCTATCGACTCTTTTAATCTCTCCAGGATGATTCCGTTTAATACTTTTCCTGGCACTGATGGTAACATTATTCCTCTATAATTTGTGCACTCCAATCAGCTCATCTGTAGTTGTGTTAGTATTTATCACGGAATTGACTTCACTGCTTTGCAGTAGTGGTTCAACAGTGGAAAAACTCAAGAGTATATAATATGGGTTTTCAAAGGTGTCTACCTTCGCACAAGATTACTCTTGGCAGAGTTGTAGATAGAAGAATAATGGTGCTTCTATCTCAAGGGAGTGTTCATAAGATATTCCAGAATTCCAGAACAATGCTGCATTGGGCAGGACAATTGTTAACTTAAATCTGATCCGCCGCCTTTTATGAAGAATTAAGCAATAATTAATATTAGCTCGGTCAAGTCCCCACCCTGATTTACTCTTATTATTATGGTATAGTTTATGTTTAGAGTGTATTTAGTAACTTGTCTGAGACAAACATGCATTACATCCTAAATGATTACATCGACGCTATATTTGTATATTTACAAATAACAGATTTTATAATCACTTAGATTTAACAAGGTTTTAAAATAATGAATATTGGTTTATCAGAAAAAATATCATCACTGTTGTGATATAATGATGGTTTTATGTAAGAAGTCACATGACAGGGTTTAGGTTTGACTTAGCTGCACATGGTAGTTTCTGCTCCCGCTGGGTTTTTGGGATTAGAGCAGATAGGTCACTGGAGTTCTCGGTTCTCTGGTCAAGATTAAAGGCACAGCACGTTCCAAGTAAGATCAGGGAGTAACTGCAAAGCTAGACCCGCCTCTTCAAGACACTCTGATGACGGTTTCTAGCTCTACATCAGGCCACGTCTACCTATCCTTTGCTCCATAGATTAATACCCTCACTGGCACCATAAACGTCTATGGTAAAAGAATAGAAACAAAACGCTCTCCTGAGTACCGAGTTTCCCGACACCTACTTGTGTGTCCTCATTTGTGTATTCCACCATCCCATCTAGCTCATAATTTACCCTAGATGAGAATTAAGCTTAATCCCTCGAGAAAAAACTTTCCTTACAATTAAGTCGAATAGCTTTATGTTTACTTTACATTCAAATGAATATTATATATGGCATATGTTTACATTTACATTTACATTGGTTAAAAAATGTTCACAATGCAGATTGAATATGGTTTCAGTTACATCTACACAGGTTGCAAAATGTTCACAATATAGATCGAATATATTTTCATTTACATTTACATATGTTGAAAAGCTTGAAACTTTCATTATTGTTAAAGTGAATATTGTTACACAGATATTTACACTGGTTAGTATTTGTAAATATTACAATTAGAATGCATATCTGTTCTTTCATCTTTTCCTGCGTGCTCCATATGGAACTTGGGACTACCTACGCTTTTAGTTCCCTATAAGAAACTAAGCAATAATGCAGTCACCAGCCCATGTAATGGTGGTTCATAAAATCATCATTCTATATTCTGGGGTTGCCATCCTCACATGAGTTGGACATCCAGTAGCAATTTTTATATATTAATATTCACATGGCGGTGTATACATATTAGTTCACATGTTAGTAAATGAAAAATGTAGAATGTAAAATGTACACTTACGTCAATCTTTGCTCACAGACTGTTTGCTCAGAGGATTAAAGGCTCTTGAATAGGCCTCTTACACGTGTTCCTATGGGTCGTTATTTTAACAGCGAATTCCCACTGTGACTCAGATTACCGGTGTCCTTGTTAAATGGTATAGTTTATTCTGGGCTCTGAAGTCCTCACAATTGCTCAAACAATTGTCCGGTTCCGATATACGAATCTTGATTCTAGGATCTGTCACGGTTTCGTTGTCGTCTTGGCTAGCGATTCTCACAGTGAACTAGACTTGCAAAAAGTGTCAGATTAATATCATTGTCTTCCGCCGCATTTGTTTGTTACGATGCTAAGCAGGGCTCGAATCGTTTCTAACAAGTGTGTTTTGGGGGGTAATTTCAAATATTTCCAAGTAGGAAAAATTATGCTCGTAATGCAGAGGTCACCTCTCCCATATATAGAAATAAAACTTTCGACTGCCTTGGATGCAGACTCACAAACACATCGGTAAGTAAACTCATTCGACGATGTGTATCAGATGTAATATCTTACTCTCCTCTGACACAGGTGTACCGGAAATAATTATGCCATTAATGTCTGTCCAAAATGTGTCGTTCAGAAAAGTAATCTCTTAATCCGTCGCTAGTGCAAACAACATCCGTCTACGGGCGAGTAATTGTTATCTCCAGGCACGGGTTGAGCAAACAACTCTACGCGAAAACTGAGCAGACCAATATGGGTTTTACCTTCGCAAATCTAACCTAGTTACAGCCACTAGGTTAGTCTATTAGCAGAGAGGCAAGAAAGAATTACAAACCGTGTTGAACTGAAGAACTACAAAAGCGTGATGATGAACTAAGAAATGTCAAAAATACTGTAGGGAGAGAAGAAACAACCGAAGACAATCACAAACACTGGTCACGTACGAAATCAGATTTCTTTTACACATTGCCACAGTTTTGTAAGGGGAGGTAACTTTTTTTGGTAAGGGTAACGACTCAATTAAGAAATAAAATATTAAATTAAATTAAAGTTTTTAGTGTCATACATTAAATATATCAATCTTTATTCACAACAAAATATAAAAAATACAGCTCATTATGATCTTTGTACGACTGTTAAAGTTTATAACATATCTATGTTTTCTTTCTTTTTTTATTAAAAATTTTAAAAATTTTTCGCTCGATACGAGCTTTAACGTAGTGAATACTTACATGACCTGTCACTCTCAATGTTAAGTGTAATGAAACACCCGTATTCGTAGGTTTACGCACCAAAATGTGTCGTCAGCGCTGAAAAATGCTCATTATCAAATCATGAACATACTGTATTAAATAAATACAAAAGCCACTCGAGACAAATATGTTTCTGACCAGAGCTCTTATTTATAAGCACGGACATAAATATTACAAAGGGGATAGGAACTGTCGTTATAGATAAACACGACCTTCAATAAGTTTATTTTTGGATTTTATTGTTATTGTTACTGACAATAGACACCACTGCACTCCGGGAAAACCCCTAGGTACTCAGTCTTCCTCAGCCAACCTGGACAAGTATGTCTGCTAATGAGCTACGGGGGTTTCTGAAGAGATGAAGATATAACATGACTACTGTACCATCTTTGGCACAGTTCAATAGATTACAAAAAATTACGTCATGTTCTGAGTTTTTAATTCAAATGTGAACATGGCTGTATCAAAATCTCATCAAGCTGAATCATTCGAGAACAAATGTCTTAGAAAACTCATGAACATCAGTTGGAAACCAAGACTAAAACAAATAAGAGTTTATGTCTCCGACTATATAAGGAAAAGACGATGGTCACATATATCGGTCATGTCCTACCACAACAGTGACTACAGGCGACTACTGTGGTTCCTAGGGTAAGCGGAAAAAAGGAAGACCAAAAGAAACACTCAGAAGAACAATAATAAGAGAAGGAAGAACGTTGGGCCTAAATAATGTGCAAGAGCTAAGAGGAGTGGCGTCACAATGGAGAGAGCATGCCTTTGCGCCGTGCAGGCTTCCCATCAACAGTTGTACAAAACGTCTGTTCTGAGTTTGTGAATGGGGTTATCAATCTCATCAAGTCAAACACATTGACACACTACAACAATGATTTGTTGATTCTTTGTGCAGGCTTCCTACCACGTGACTAGCTGTAGTCATGGTTACATGAACCACTAAGTCAATGATGACCTTTGTGCAGGCTTCCTACCACGTGACTAGCTGTAGTCATGGTTACATGAACCACTAAGTCAATGATGACCTTTGTGCAGGCTTCCTACCACGTGACTAGGTGTAGTGATGGTTACATGAACCACTAAGTCAATGATGACCTTTGTGCAGGCTTCCTACCACGTGACTAGCTGTAGTCATGGTTACATGAACCACTAAGTCAATGATGATCTTTGTGCAGGCTTCCTACCACGTGACTAGGTGTAGTGATGGTTACATGAACCACTAAGTCAATGATGACCTTTGTGCAGGCTTCCTACCACGTGACTAGGTGTAGTGATGGTTACATGAACCAATAAGTCAATGATGATCAATACTCACACACAAGGTCATGTATTTACAAACATCTCTAAACGTTTACCTACTATTTTGTTAAATTTAAATATAAAACTTGGATGAACTTTGTGCTTTATAAAACAATTAAAAATCTTCTTCCCATGATCCATATCTTGAAGCTGTCAAATCTTATCCGCTCTGTAATTTCTCAATGGTATCGTTTAAACATTTTGAATAAACACATCATCACACAAAATAAGTGTCGCTAGCGCTGACAAGTGATGTAACTCAATTTAAGAAACAGACTGTTTCACAGAATATCCCTGACAAACGTGTCACCGACCAGCACACTTATAGATAGATATACGACATTTTAGCCGTTACAGTTACAACACCACCTTATGAAGGCTTTTGTTTGGCTGTAAAAGGTTTTTTATTTCTATCTCCTTCATAAGTTTATAGGAGGGTCCTTATATTACCACGAAATTTATAACCCGCATCAACCAAGTTCATTGTATCAAATATGTTGTGGTGTACTGACATTGGTAAACTGATTCTCAGGTTACGCGTACTAGAGTGCCTCCCCTTAGCTTTGCAGTAGTGGTCCACCAGTGGCCAACACCCAAGAGTATCTAATATGGATCTTTAAAGGTGTCTACCTTCGCACAGGTTGATTCTTGGCAGAGTTGTAGATATAATTATAATGACGCTTCTATCTCAACTGCCAGACGTTCTGTCGTACTAAGAACTCATGTACAACAGGGATATACTGAAAAGGGATTGCCGTAGATCAATATTGTCTGCCACGTTTAAAATACAGAATGTTACAGAGATTAACACGAGCACTTTTCGTTTCTGACAGAACATTTTCTTGTGAAAGTAGGATTATTGGCAAGATATTAGTATTGAGTTACTGTACAGTAATTGTATTTACTACATTAAACAAATACTTCTAATTCCGTATTTTAAAATTAATTTACTATTTACACAAAAAAGAATCTAATGCATAGCGACTGTGAGTATGTTATGCAGTTTTTTTTTTTTTTTTATATAAAGTTTTGCCTCGTTTTGGCAAGGCGCGTCCCGTTCAACCTAGTCGGTTATATTAAGGCGCATGTCCAAACATAAAAGACCCTTATGTCTGGGATTATGTTATGGAGTGTTATCACTATCCTATGTGTGAGTAGTGTGTGTCCGATTTCCATCAATTCTGAGGCCTGTACAGACGTCAACAATCTGGCACGGCCTGTATGTCTGTTACATAAGTTTGACAAACATATTTGGAGCAGTTGGAATGTCACAGCATAGATTACCAGATTTCTCAACGTTTCTTCATATTCGCCTTTCGTTCTCATATAACGACATCTATTTGTGTCACAACGTTGGCTGTCTGTCTCAGGCTTCTCTCGTTGATCCTCACGTGGGTTGGTGAAAGCCACGTTGTCAGTCTGCTCTTTTTGTGAAGCCGACATTTATAAAAGGCTTCCATCGCCAAAGGAGAAGCTGCCGGCCCACACTAGACCAAGGTTCACACTCCGCTAGACTACAACCTGCTCCATAAGCACTTAGCCCCTATTTATGAGCGTCTTACTGATTAGCATCTGCTCAAGCGGTGTGAGCTAGGTGCAACACAAAATGCAAATAAAAGCCTCCACAATGTTATATGGAGTCGTTGCAGCAAGCGGAAATTTGTGTCATTAAAAAGGGTCACATTTAGTGTCCTTGTTCAACTTTGGTCCATCAGCCAGTGCAGAAATAAAAAAACTGTATGGTCAAGCATCTGGAACAAACTCAAAACGCCTTAGACAGGTGCGATTAAGGAAACGTCTGGCCAACAGCCAGAAACATGAGGCTGACAAACTTGTAAAGAGAAGAAAAATTAGGCAAGATGCAAGACAAAGGTGAGAGGAGGGGCTGCAGGAAGCTGAAAGAGGTGCAGCAAATAGTGCTGGACAATTTTAAACACATTCTTCTTTCTTCTTCTTCTATGATCCTTAGCCGCCGATCGTCGAAGCAGTCAGTGGCCATCACGCCTAGTTGCGTCTTGTAGGGCAACAACAAATTGATTCTACTTTGCTCGATCGGTGGCCATCCTTCGTACAGTGCCCCAAATTTATTTCATTCTTTGCATTTCAGCCTCCACAGTCCTCCGCCAAGTTGTTTTTGGTCGGCCTCTCTTTCGTTTTCCTTCAGGGGTCCATAACATAGCTGTTCTTGTGATGGCATCGGGGTCTCTTCTGAGGACATGGCCAACCCAGCTCCAGCGTCTGTCCTCTTGCTTGCTCCGAGTAAGCAGATCTTGGTTGGTGATGGTATTCGGCCAAAAGATTCGGATACTTTTTCTTAGGCATGTTGTGTTAAAAGAGAACAATGTCGACATTCTGTAACTCTCCAGCTCTCCGCACCATAGAGAAGCACAGAAAGCACACAGTTCTGATATAATCTGAATTTTTTTCTTGTGCTGTACTGAGAGGACTTCCAGATGTTGTTTAGAATAAAAAAAGCTGCTCTTGCTGTGTTCATTATGTTGTTGATGTCTTTGCTTGCTCCGCCGTCTGATGTTACTATGCATCCTATGTATGTGAAGGTGTCTGTCTGTTCCAGTTGCTGATTCCTTACTGATATTGGCTCAATGTTGTTCACATTGAGCGTCATGACCTCTGTCTTCGTTAAATTGATGTTCAAGCCCACCTGCTGGCTATACTTATTAAGTCTATCCTTTTTCTCCTGGATGTGTTGATGTGAATGTGCTAGTAGTGCAATGTCATCTGCATATTCCAGATCTTCCAATGTAGTCCATCTTATTCTTCTTTGACTCCCCTCTTTGCCTATTGCATCACCCAGTCTATGCCTGTTAAAAATAGAGTGGTTGATAAAGGACATCCCTGTCGTACTCCTGTCTTCACCTCAAACATTTGGTTGCTGTGACGTACGTCTAGTTTGACAAGTGAATTTTCCCTGATATGATGGATGATTTAAAGGGACCTTTAGCTTTTCATAACATTAGAACCCCTGAACATTTGTTGTAACTTTTCGTTTCGCCAGAGCGAACCAACCGAGACTCATTTAGTATGCGGCACGAGATCAAAGAGACAGACTGAGGGATTTCAGGGGAGACTATCGGCGCTATCAAAGACAGTAGTGGTCCCTGACACGATTTCGCATCTCGGTGTTAAGCACGGAACCGATCGCAGCCAGAGCGAACGGGGAAAGCTGACGCAAGCAGCGAACGAAGATACGAGAGGCCAGGGGCGGCTTCTCTCTTTGGATTTGGCGGTCAGATCCCCCAAAGTCATGAGATCAAAAAAGCTGTCAAAGTTCTCATGTCCCACTCATCTTGCATTCCAGTTGTAGATATACAGATCACTTAGAAATACACTTCATCATTCGCTGGCCAGAACTTGATAGAAGCACTAGCGATATTGGAAATCGTGCTAGATCATCCCATGGATTTTATACATATTTGCAGTGAATTCTATTCTGTGCAAAGCGGTAATATATATATATTGTGTAAAGTGATCAGTGGTCGAGTTCATTCATTATATTTCATTGGATTTTGTGTTAATTTAAATCTATTAAATTAAACCATCTCAATAGTTCCAGGTGTAAATATAATGATCTATCTATTATATTATTTCAAAAGATAATAGATGCTTAAATTAACTTTTAAAGTCGCGAAGGAATTTATAATTAATAAATTTAGTTAAGTCCTATATTTATAGATGTGTGATTTAACCACTAGAACTCGCGCAGTGTTTATTAAATACATAATTAAATACTCGAGTGTATAATAGGCTTAACGAGAAATTTATCGCGCGCTTAGAAGATTATTTGTTTTAAAGTATGATTATGTTGTTATGGGTTTTCTATCTTTTTCTCTAGATTGATCACCTTTTGCAATCCCAGCAATAACGAAATCTTTCAGAGTTTCTATACTCGGTTCTTAAACTTCCAGACAGTTTGATGAGACATTTTTTTTAAAGTAAATCTTGTGGTGGTCCGGTACGGCCTAGCTAACATAATTACATGAAAGAAAGCCTACTGTCACGTAGGGTTTATATTCATTTAATTTCCTACATCTTCTTCCTATTCTTTCACCCGAATTCTCTCTTTTATTATCTCTGTATTTCCTTTTTCCTGTATATTTTTTCATCCATTCGTTTTGCGAATATTATTTTCATATAATTCGCAAACTTTACCTGTTTTCCTTTCTCTAAAACTGAGAATCGCACCTGGGTGGTATTGCGTACATGTCAGTCGCGCTGGTCGGACGATAGGCGTGAATTTACAGCATTCGCTAGACATTCGTCTGAGGGTCTCTGGCCTGGGGCGTGAAAATTCACCCGAGGGACATGGAAAGTAGACAGAGAGTCTGCATTTCAGTAAACGCATGAGGTTTTTCGTCAGGAAAAACCCGGCTTAGCGTGAAAATCCACTCCGCACTGCAGACGGTGGTCTGAGATTTGCAACTCATGCAAGCCCTCGGCCACTGATGGCTGTTACGTCACGCGATAAGCGGACGAAGGTGTTATACGGACAGGGGAGACTATTTCGCTTGGCGAAATAAGATTAGGATCCTGTGTCCGATTTTAAAGATATTGGCCAAGTTTGAAACTTTAATTTCATTCTCGCTCATAGACTCACAGTAGATAGGTTGCTCGTAAACAGAATAGCTGTTAGCGAAGTATCTCAGTTTGTTTCGGCAATTTGTCGAACTTCTAGACTTCCAGAAATATTTTCAGCATTTTTATTCTTAAGTTGTGCGACTACCTGTAATTCTGTGGTTGAGGTAATTAATATGATAGATATATAGATTTTGTGAGTGTTAAAGTGTTAAATCGCTTAATTCATTTTAATCTATTTCTTTAGCGCAGAAGAGAAATAAAGTGGTAGGCTATTATATTTTCTAGGGAAGCATTCAGTGGAAAGCAGAATAAAATTAAAATTTCTAGCTTATAACGGCAATTGTAGCTATTTATGAATTTAATTTAACCGCTAATACTCAGTCGAGTGTATTTTTCTAAACTAACGTATAAACTCTAGAATCGAGCCTCATGAATGGTGACGGAATACGCACGTGTTCCTAATTCATGAGGATTGCTGATTTTTAAATATAACTTACGTCACGGGAAGTTTAAATGATAAGCAAAGCTCTCTGCTTGCAAGTTTAAATGTAAGTTATAACCAGTACAGATTCTGTTTATTATATTATATGTGTTATTTTTCCTCCACACAGTGAAAGTTTTGGGGTGACCCTAACTTTACCAGCACCTAGTAGTAGTTTCCATACTTGTGAAGAAATAGACAGTCCTTATTTTGAACCACGTGGGTTTCTTAAGTACCACTGGTCTAACAGTGCATATGCAACCCGAGTTAGCCAGAAATACTGTATCCCAATAACGGGTTTTCAAAGACTGTAATGATAAATACTGGACCTTGGAGCCAGATCTTAATTTCTTCTAGAAAAAAACTCTACGTAATCTTTCTGCCTGGTGGCGCGAAATACTTCAAGTATTAACTAACATTTCCCGACTATATATATATATATATTTTTTTGGACAAATCTGTGGTGTGACTAAAGTGAATCCTATACTGAGGGAAGGCACCGACCTGACATTCATCATTTCTAGAAACCTACGCTATTGACACTGTGCTCTGCTAACTCCCGCGCCTGGAATAATTTTAGGTGACTTAATCAGACATTTGAACAAATTTGCACACCCAAGTAGTCGTTCCCGGAGACTCCAAGTTAAATACGTCTTTTGGAACTGGGGACTTCTTGGCAGAAGACTGCATTTTTTGAGTCTGTGTGAAGATCTAAAATCAGTGTGTTCCAAGAGGCAGCGAGCCAAGTCGTGAGTACATGTATGAGAGGCCATGGCGGAATGAATGAGTGTACGCTGGTTTGAGTGATATTTTCACTATTATATCTTTGACACCCTGTTGCTGTCCTAAAATTTTTTTTTCAATCTGCATAATTTGTTGCTAAGGCTAGAGTTCTTGTGTTTTTGTCTTAGGTTAAATCAGATTTTTTTGTTCAAACTCTGTGCATATAATTACGAGATAAAACAACGAAAACTCTTAGAATCAAACCCTATGTATCTGTGACTCTGGCGCCATCATCTGTTCTCTTAACGGGGCTGGGCTAAACCTAGAGTTAACACTATAAGGGGGGGCTATCATCCTTGCAACATTTCCTTGAATTTTTTATGACTATGTGTATATGTATTTTCCTTGATGTACTTTCTTTGATGTTGTGAGCCGATTTTTTCCTGATATTAAAATCGCTCTTGAACTTAATAATAGTGTTTGGTCAGCTCGTTCTAGATAATATATATATCATTGTTATAGTTTTCCCACGTCTGTGTGTTTACCGGTCGTCACGTGTATGTGCGTGCCTGTGAGTGATAGAAATATACGTAATATGTATATTGGTGTAGTCTGTCTGACGCTGTAACAACTGTTGTAGAAGATAGGTGAGAGAGAGAAGAATTCTTTTCGCTTTCAGAGACAGCCACTATATCAAAATCTATCATCTCACGTGTGTGGAAATTCTATTACCTTTCACTAACTCTCACTGAGTCTATCACCTATTCAAACCTATTCAGAAGGGACCAAACCTAGTCTTAATTCTCCTATCGAAAATCTACGACAAATGGGTTCTCGTCCGTAGGATTTTTGAACTTAGAATAGGAAGACGAGTACGACAAATGGGTTCTCGTCCGTAGGATTTTTGAACTTAGAATAGGAAGACGAGTACGTCAAATGGTGGTAGGACTACGACAAATGTGCGTCTATCTGGATTTTGTAACTTAAGATTCTGTATTCTGATATAGAGTAAGAGTGTGATGTCTTGTGACTGTGTATCTTTTAAAAAAAATATTACCCCCTAGACTAGCGATCTGTTTACGGGCGTGCTGACCACACAAACTAATAAGTTTTTTTTTCCACAGCATCTTTGAATAATATACATTTTGGTTACAGGTTGATTTTGTCGGGATATATGTTAACTGCTGATTGTAATACTAAATGCTGGTAAAGTGGTGAGTGTATAACATTCACTGGGTACTGAGGCAGAACGGCGTTTGAACTAAGTTAAGGAGTGTGTTTCGGACTTTTTGTCCAGATTAATTCCCTCCCTTACCCGATCTGACTTCAGGGGCGAACTTATAGTGGATTTTTAAAAATTAAGGGATTATTTTTCTCTTTAATTTTTGCAATATTCTTTTGCTTTTCCACTGTAGCAACTTATTTTTCAGTTGTAATCTTAACTACCATTTAGTTGGCGTAGTCGTGTTTTGCATTAAGTGCTTTATTGCCGATAATAGCAGCGATAGTTAGATTTTTATTTGGAGGAGGTATCCCAGGGTTAAATATATCATCTTTTGATTTTTTTGGTAATTTTTTTCTCGTAAGTGGTAGGAACCAGTGTATCCTTTTTCCTATTTTCTTTCTCCACTAGTCTCAGTCACTGACCTAATATGGCCGAGAGGGCAAAGCTTAGACAACTTCTCAGGGACGAAGCGAGAGAGGAGGGACTGGAAGGAGAAGAAGCGAAAGCTTTTGTCAGAGACGAACTTGAGAGATACGATGCGGAGAGGAAAGCAGCTGAAGCTAAAGAGCAGAAGAAAGTGGACGAAGAAATGGAAATCCGCAGGGAGAAGAAAAAGAGAAGGAGAGACAGCATGAGAAGGAGAGAGAGGAGAGACAGCATGCATGAGAAGGAGAGACAGCATGAGGAAAGAGAGGAGAGACAGCATGAGAAGGAGAGAGAAGAGAGACAGCATGAGTTAGCTCTTAAAACTCTGGAATTCCAAAGGCGTGGGGCTGCCTCTACCTCCAGCAATGGAGAGTCTTCTCCTCATTCTTCCTTAACTGACCCTGCTAACACTCAATCTCTTCAACTAAATGCTATGTCTTTCACTCTTGAATCTTTTCCTTGTCCAAATGAGAAGATTGACACATGGTTAGAAAAATTTGAGAAAATTGCAACTCTGTACGGGTTAGAGAGGTCGCGTTGGAATATGAAACTTTCCCAGGCCCTAAAAGGTTCTGCTTATGATGTTTATTCTAAGCTGGAAAGTAGCCAACAAGACGACTACGATGTGTTGAAGAAAGCGTTACTGGAGCGCTTTGAAATGAACGCTCGCAAGTTTTTGCAACTGTTTCGCAACAGCCGGAAAGAGAATTCTGAAACTTTTCACCAGTTCTCATCTCGTCTTAAGGGATATCTAACAAAGTGCCTTGAGCTTTCGCAGCTCCCCTCTACCTATGAAGGTCTTGAGGAACTTGTTCTAACTGAACAAATAAAGAACACTTTGTCTGCTGATACCCGGAGATTTCTCGCTGAGCAGGGGGCAGAAAAACTTGAAGACATTTTGGAAAAGTCTGAGCGTTATCACAATGCGCTGGCTGAACTACCGGCCACAAAGCGGAAACCGACAGAGGAGCATTTTCGAAAACATAACCTAGAGCAATCTTCTCAGGCTTCTAACCAAAATAACCACAGAGAACTGGACCTCAAAACCCCCCTCCTGAAAAATCCAAGTTCTACAAGAACAAGTACCCCAACCACCCCAAACAGCCTGATCAACCCGACCGCCCTACATGGCAGCGTAGCCAGAAAGGACAAGGTGGCAAAGGGAGAACCCCTGAGCACGGGACATATGATCAGACCGAGCACACCGAGCCGAAACGCATCGGATGCTTATTGACAGTCTCGCAAGGCGGAATTATTGACAGTGATTCCCAACCTGTTGGGGATAGACCCTCAACGCGAGGTACTGTTACTTGGAACGGTTCTCAAACTTCTTGCTTATTTGACACGGGGCTTTCTTATGATTGCATTGTTGCCAGAAAGCTGGTTAAACCCGGTCAAGAGACAGGAGAGACCGTCAAACTTTGTGGAGTTCGTAAGAGTGATGCACCTACAGCGCTTCCCATCGCATTGGTGGAGATACACTCTGACTTTGTCAGAGGTGTGATCAAAGCAGCTGTTATGGATGATCCCATCTACCCAGTCATACTTGGCGGGAGATACGTGTGTATTGGGAAACCGGAAGAGCCGATTGTGGCAGCAGTAACTATAAGAGGGCAAACCAAGAAGGAACGGGAGCCTGCGCCAAATTTGTTACCTATGGAACTTAAAGAAGCGCAATACAAGGACCCTACTTTGGCACCCTGCTTTAGGAAACTGCCCATGGCGAAGGAACCAAAACAGCACGGGGACATTTTTTCTGAGGATGGCGTACTTTATCGGAGAACGGGCAAGCCTGACCAAGGTTACAACCAGCTCCTAGTACCGAAACAGTACAGAAGCCAAATCCTAGAAATGGGGCACTCTCTTCCCTTCAGCGGACATATGGGACAGAACGCCACAAACCAACGTATAACCACTCATTATTGGTGGCCAGGAGTAAACACTGATATTATCAGATATGTCAAATCCTGTGCCCAGTGCCAACGTGTGTACCACCCAAGCAACGGACACCCCCAGTCCACATGGGTGAAATGCCAATAATGGGAACACCATTCGAACGGGTTGTGATCGACATTTTAGGGCCTTTCGAAAGGACTAAAAGAAGGAACAGGTTTATCCTGACCTTAGTCGATACATGCACTTTATGGGCAGAAGCTATCCCGCTAACATGCGCAGATGCCAAGCATGTCGCAGAAGCCCTCGTGCAGATTTTCACTCGGTTGGGATTCCCTCAGCAAGTGTTGACGGATAATGGATCTCCATACCGAAACCTGTTGATGGATGAGATCGTTAAGATCTTGAGGACCCAGCACATCCACACTAAGCCATATACTCCGGCCGGAAATGGGCTCGTGGAACGTGCTAATGGAAACCTCACCATGATGCTAAGTAAGCTGGCACAAGTGAAACCTGAAGATTGGGATCTCTGTATTCCTGCAGCATTATTTGGCTACAGAGAATCTCCTCATACTTCCACAGGATTTCCGCCAGCTACACTCTTATTCGGCAGACCCATTAAGGGCCCGCTTGAAGCCTTACTTCAGTCTCTGACAGACGAGAAGGCTGATGAGACAGTTGTCTCAGCCAGTAAATATGTGTCGGTTTTAAAGGAACGGTTGAAACTAGGGTGGGACCTAGCAACGACTAACTTTAAGCGAGCACGCACCAAGCACGCTAACCGATACAGGAAAGTCGCGGAAGAGAGAGAACTGGAAGCAGGAGAGAAAGTTTTGGTGTTGCTCCCTACCGAGAACAACCAACTGAAGATCGGATGGCAAGGGCCGTTTACCGTCCTGAAAAAGATTTCTAAGGCTAACTACCAGATCTCTATTGAAGGAAAGGAGAAGGTTTTCCATTTAAATCTCTTAAAGAGATACTTGGAAAAACCAGTGCCAACCTCCGACCATCTCCTGACGATCGCCAAAACTGACGAAGATGACGATAGTGGCAGGGATATTCCACCGCTATCACAGGAAATCTTTCAAAAATGTCAGAAGCGGCGACGCTCTTTCAAGCGCGCATATGAGACATTCCAGGGGAAGGAAACTTTGAGGAGTGGACTTGAGTAGGAATTGGACAGAGATGGAGGGGGAAGAGGAGAGGGAAGAAGACAGACACCCCGAAGCTACGGTTATAGGAAATTAAACTCCATAACGTAGACATGGAGTGCTTCCATATCTTAAAGGGGGGAGGCTCTGTCACGTAGGGTTTATATTCATTTAATTTCCTACATCTTCTTCCTATTCTTTCACCCGAATTCTCTCTTTTATTATCTCTGTATTTCCTTTTTTCCTGTATATTTTTCATCCATTCGTTTTGCGAATATTATTTTCATATAATTCGCAAACTTTACCTGTTTTTCCTTTCTCTAAAACTGAGAATCGCACCTGGGTGGTATTGCGTACATGTCAGTCGCGCTGGTCGGACGATAGGCGTGAATTTACAGCATTCGCTAGACATTCGTCTGAGGGTCTCTGGCCTGGGGCGTGAAAATTCACCCGAGGGACATGGAAAGTAGACAGAGAGTCTGCATTTCAGTAAACGCATGAGGTTTTTTCGTCAGGAAAAACCCGGCTTAGCGTGAAAATCCACTCCGCACTGCAGACGGTGGTCTGAGATTTGCAACTCATGCAAGCCCTCGGCCACTGATGGCTGTTACGTCACGCGATAAGCGGACGAAGGTGTTATACGGACAGGGGAGACTATTTCGCTTGGCGAAATAAGATTAGGATCCTGTGTCCGATTTTAAAGATATTGGCCAAGTTTGAAACTTTAATTTCATTCTCGCTCATAGACTCACAGTAGATAGGTTGCTCGTAAACAGAATAGCTGTTAGCGAAGTATCTCAGTTTGTTTCGGCAATTTGTCGAACTTCTAGACTTCCAGAAATATTTTCAGCATTTTTATTCTTAAGTTGTGCGACTACCTGTAATTCTGTGGTTGAGGTAATTAATATGATAGATATATAGATTTTGTGAGTGTTAAAGTGTTAAATCGCTTAATTCATTTTAATCTATTTCTTTAGCGCAGAAGAGAAATAAAGTGGTAGGCTATTATATTTTCTAGGGAAGCATTCAGTGGAAAGCAGAATAAAATTAAAATTTCTAGCTTATAACGGCAATTGTAGCTATTTATGAATTTAATTTAACCGCTAATACTCAGTCGAGTGTATTTTTCTAAACTAACGTATAAACTCTAGAATCGAGCCTCATGAATGGTGACGGAATACGCACGTGTTCCTAATTCATGAGGATTGCTGATTTTTAAATATAACTTACGTCACGGGAAGTTTAAATGATAAGCAAAGCTCTCTGCTTGCAAGTTTAAATGTAAGTTATAACCAGTACAGATTCTGTTTATTATATTATATGTGTTATTTTTCCTCCACACAGTGAAAGTTTTGGGGTGACCCTAACTTTACCAGCACCTAGTAGTAGTTTCCATACTTGTGAAGAAATAGACAGTCCTTATTTTGAACCACGTGGGTTTCTTAAGTACCACTGGTCTAAACAGTGCATATGCAACCCGAGTTAGCCAGAAATACTATATCCCAATAACGGGTTTTCAAAGACTGTAATGATAAATACTGGACCTTGGAGCCAGATCTTAATTTCTTCTAGAAAAAAACTCTACGTAATCTTTCTGCCTGGTGGCGCGAAATACTTCAAGTATTAACTAACATTTCCCGACTATATATATATATTTTTTTTTTTGGACAAATCTGTGGTGTGACTAAAGTGAATCCTATACTGAGGGAAGGCACCGACCTGACATTCATCATTTCTAGAAACCTACGCTATTGACACTGTGCTCTGCTAACTCCCGCGCCTGGAATAATTTTAGGTGACTTAATCAGACATTTGAACAAATTTGCACACCCAAGTAGTCGTTCCCGGAGACTCCAAGTTAAATACGTCTTTTGGAACTGGGGACTTCTTGGCAGAAGACTGCATTTTTTTTTGAGTCTGTGTGAAGATCTAAAATCAGTGTGTTCCAAGAGGCAGCGAGCAAGTCGTGAGTACATGTATGAGAGGCCATGGCGGAATGAATGAGTGTACGCTGGTTTGAGTGATATTTTCACTATTATATCTTTGACACCCTGTTGCTGTCCTAAAATTTTTTTTTTCAATCTGCATAATTTGTTGCTAAGGCTAGAGTTCTTGTGTTTTTGTCTTAGGTTAAATCAGATTTTTTTGTTCAAACTCTGTGCATATAATTACGAGATAAAACAACGAAAACTCTTAGAATCAAACCCTATGTATCTGTGACTCTGGCGCCATCATCTGTTCTCTTAACGGGGCTGGGCTAAACCTAGAGTTAACACTATAAGGGGGCTATCATCCTTGCAACATTTCCTTGAATTTTTTATGACTATGTGTATATGTATTTTCCTTGATGTACTTTCTTTGATGTTGTGAGCCGATTTTTTCCTGATATTAAAATCGCTCTTGAACTTAATAATAGTGTTTGGTCAGCTCGTTCTAGATAATATATATATCATTGTTATAGTTTTCCCACGTCTGTGTGTTTACCGGTCGTCACGTGTATGTGCGTGCCTGTGAGTGATAGAAATATACGTAATATGTATATTGGTGTAGTCTGTCTGACGCTGTAACAACTGTTGTAGAAGATAGGTAAGAGAGAGAAGAATTCTTTTCTCCTATCTAAATCTACGACACCTACCCAAGATCATTTGATTATTATCATCAAATTAAATCTGTAAGATAAACTGGAAGATGAACAGTGCCAGTAGCGACAGTTTATATACTGCTCTATTGTGAGAGATTACCGATTTACCTGAATGTGACCGAGCCTAGTTTTTCCTCACTGGATTAAAAACTTTCCCGGTCAGTGGCTATCATCACGCAGTGAAGGATTATACCATCACATCATTTTTCACCCCTATGTTGAACTGCGTCAGTGCTATCCCATAGACTCTTTTCTTTATAATAAAACACAAGAACTCTTAGAACTTCAATTCCGGCGATAAGCGGGAATATTTGCTCTCAGTAAAAAACTCGCATTATCTGGGGCGGGACATAGAAGGACTAGACAGTTGTCATACGTCAAGAGTTAATTATTGTGTTTATCATTCTAAGGGAGTGTCTGATGCTGCAACTCGGTAAGTGTGTGGTGTATATGAGTGTGGATCCGCACAGAGTGTATGAATGACAGGAAATTAATTCTTTTGTGTAACCATTTTGTTAACTTGCTTACCTGGTAATATATATCTTTTCTGTATACCCTACATTGTTCCTTTAAGTGGGATAGTTGATAATTTGTTAACTATGTTTAAAACCTCCTCCTTTTCATTTGCTTAGTAAAGGGAAGAACAATTGGGAAGAACAGGATTTCTTTCTACTACCTATACCTAATTTGGTAACACCTCTTTTCAGAGTAATTAACTTTACTGTTAGGTTACATTACCTATGTTCCTGATAACTATCTATCTTGAGACTGGGTTTATCTTTGTCTAATACAAGCGGGAAGGGCTTAGTCGATACTAATCTTCTTCACCCCCTCCCTAACTTGATATTTGCATTTTTTTCTGTACTTATGATAAATTTATGTAACACTTGATATTGTTTTTTTGTGATTTGATCTTTACGGTAAATAAACATCATAAACTTAAATCGGACTGTGTTGGATGTACCCAAAGCCCAACTTTTCCCATATTCGTTTAATGTAGTTTGTATCTACGTCGTGTGTGTGTTTGAAAACACCAAATCGGTGTGCGCGCAGATGCGTGTCTGGAAAACTGGCAAATAATTGTTTGACCAGGAGAGTGGAAGAGAAGATTGAGAGAGACGAATTGTCGTAAATAAGTCTGTCTTTACTCTCCTCCAGCACGCTGTGAAGCAACAATTAAATCTCTACATTTTCTATCACTGAGCTTTCCATCATCATTTTCACTCTAAACCGGACTACTATTTCTAAGACTCTTTTCTCTCAAAATAAATTTACGACAGTTGCTCTGCCCAACGCTACACGTAAAGTTGGCAAAGAGGCTTTTTTGATTGACACTATGCAGCTTGGAATTCCATAAGCCCTCAGTATTTTCTATAAACTGGCCCTATGTATACTGTCAAAAGCCTTTTCAAAAACAATAAAATAAATGTACAGCTCTCTTTGCCATTCTGAGCACTACTCTATAATGTTCCTGAGGGTAAATATATGATCTACACATCTTCTGTTCTTTCTAAATCCATCTTGTTCTTTCCTCAGTTTGTGGTCAGATGCTAACTGTTCTTCTATTATTGTAAAATCCAAGTTAGATGAAACAGGCAAAAATGGATTTCTTACCCAGTCAAATCTCTCTGTAGTCAACGATGGAAAGTAATATTGGATATTTTGCTCCAATATTTCCAATTGCTCCATTATGAGGGTAGCAATGTTTATTATATTGTTTGTTTGATACCAGTGGAAAAATATAAAGAATACCTACCCTAGCTCTCTTTAACAATATGCTTCTTAAATAACATTTTATTTTTAAGTATTTTGTTTTTATGACAATAGCTTATCAGTAAATGTAAAGGTGTTTTCATTTCGTCCTTGCAAGCTGGTATTCACGTTGTTTAGGCGCCTAAATTTTTCTGCCAGGTTTGCCTGCTTGGCACACTAAAGTTCACTGCTGAGATTTTCCTAAAATGTTATGTTTTTTTTCTGGGCCAATGGGAGAGCAGGGCTGGAAATTGATCAGCTTATAAATGTTAATGCATGGGATGATGATGCCATTGTGTACATTTATGGGTCTGTAATTTGTGGTAATAAATCAGGGTGGGGCTTCTCTGATAGAGTAAAGGGCAGAACCGTCGCTGAACATAGCGGGGCTTACATGATATAACCTCCAGCATGAGAATGGAGGTAGAGGCAGTTACTGCTGCCTTAAGATGGCTGTCTGAGACTTTATTAACAAAGACAGTTATTGTATCAGACTCACAATCCATGCAGTGAAAGGTCAAAAATGGTTGGCTTCGACAAGAATAGAAAATCTCCATAGAAGCATCGAATTTTCAAGAACTGATATGGATCTACTGTCCTGGTCATGCCGGGGTACGTGACAATGAAAGAGCTGAACGGCTTGCGTCAAGAGCACCCATAAAAGTGTGCAACAGGAACAATTAGTATTGATACCCTTCGACATTTTCTGAAGGAGATTGAGCACTTATGGGTTTGCCCGAAGTGCAATGACGTCGATTATAATTAACAATATCAATAACAATAACAAAATTAAACATACTGCGAATCTATAACTTTATAAGGCTGTTTAAAGAGTTGGGTCTTTAGAGGCGTTGACATCACAAAATTGACCATAGATGGAGCGTCATCGGTGCAAACATCCACACGTAACTTCCAGGAGAGATTACATTTTGTTTTTAAGCAGGCAGGTCAAAGTGTCAAATATATCTTGACCTCTCAAGCAATCAATCAATACTCTCTAGCTCCCAAGGAGCATAGACTTCAACAAACACATGTCAAGTCTTCCTGTCCTGTGCCATCCGCTCGTTCTTTCCATGTTTTTCTCATCATTGTCACCTCTGTTTCCAGTTCTCTTCTCCACTTGTTTTTTGGTCTAATTCTGCCTCTCTTTCTCTGTAAATTCCAGATCAAGGACTGCTTGTATTGCTATCAACAGGTCTCCTTAATGTGTGTCCTATCCATCGCCAGCGTGTTCTTCTCAACTCTTTTTCCATTGGCACGTGTCTTGTTCTTGTCATGAATTACACATTTGTGACTTTTGTCATACCATTTTAATCCTTCTATTCTACGCAAGAACCCGTTTATGAAAGTCTGTAGCTTTTTGGTTGTTGTTTTTGTTGCTCTCCATGTCTCAGAGCCATAGAATAGGACTGACTTGACATTTTAGTTGAAGATGCTTGACCTCTCGTGGGATCTATAAGTTCTCTGCAGCATAAACATTGATTTGCCTCTTATGTCTCTAGATTCGTCAACTTATAGCGCAAAGTATAGTTTGTAAAGCTCTATTGAAACATTGTCCTCAATGTTAGAAGGTATCTCGATTATCCTTCTTCTAATTGTATCATTAGACAACGGAATTTTGTAATTTCGATTCCCTTTCCATTACCAAACATCAAATATACTATATATAGTTCACTGAAAGCGTCCTGTCCTGTCTTGTCAAGCAATTATTTTTCTTGCACCCTGGAAATTATATAAAGGTCTCGTGCGTTTAGCTTTTGCACAAACTGCACGACGCTAATATAGCATGCATCTTTTCTCCCTCCAAAGTTGCTGTTGAATTTTAAACAATAAATAGAAAACACATAGTAAAATGTCAAAAATCTACAATATATTTTATTTTTATTATTTCTAATTTGTCGCTGAATTGTTTCTCTTTGATAGAAAAACTAATTACTTCTTTGTAAAAAGCTATCATTAACTTTTTCCGATCAAAGTTGCAGTGTAAAAATTAGGTAAAAGTGGTGCGCTTATAAAAATTGTAATAAATTGCACAACCCCTAAGATTGCGTGCTTTTCTTGCTAATATTCTATGCACAATCAACGTAAATGAAACAGTTTTAAAACAGGTCAATAGATTAAAATAAGTGGGTATATTAATAACATTGCTCAGATGATGCATCTCATTAGTGTAGCGTAGAATATTTGTAGTTTGTTTGATTTAACGATGAGAAATATCCCATTAAAACTGATGGGTTATTATTTGTATATATTTTGTTTTCAATGACCTTCATTTCCTGTTAGTCATATGTATTCTATGAAATGAAAGCAGCGTTCTATAAAAGTAAATGTATTTTATGCAACAACTCTTTGTCAGTGGAAGTACGAAAGAGAGTTCTTCAGTCCTAACACACGAAAGTGGGTCCTGGACAATTAGGAAACAAATAGGAAAATCATCAAGTTAGAACAAAACGATACCGCTCTTACTTTCTTCTTGAGACGTCGTCAGTTTCTTGTGATTTTGGATTTTGCCATGACAATCAACAAAGCACAGGGACAATCGTTTGTTCATGTAGGTGTATACCTACCAGAACCAGTCTTTGCTCATGTCCAACTTTATGTAGCGCTCACGAGAGGAAGAAACCCAACCAGTCTTAAAGTATATTTCCAGGACACAGTCTACCAGGAAAGATTTTAAAAGATACACGAACATTTACGAGAAATTTTGTCATAAAAGAACTATTAGTTAAGTAATCATTTCCGGTCTGTTAGATCAATATAATTTCTCTACATGTCATTTATGATCATTTAGCTTCATATTTAATGCTTTCATATAGTTTTTCATCTTACAAAGATGTGATGACAGTGACCTGTAATAAAATGACCAAAGTAGAAATAGTGCCGTCTTTAGGACATGTAACAGAAAAAGCATGCTATAATTAAAAACCCGTCAACTTTGACGGGTTTCTTTCAACATGTTCCAATAATCGAAAATAAGTAACTTAGATGTAGTATATGATGTCATTCTCTGTGATATGATTTCGGCTACATGATAAGAAGTTGTTTGAGCTTCATCAGATACTTTAACTCTTTGTTCAAAATAGCATACTTGTTTTATTTGTTGGTCAACTAAACTTTTGAAATAATTCAAATCTTTATTCCCGAGATGTGCATGTTTAGTGGTCAAATGTCTTTTTACTTTGCAAGCAGCCATGGCTTCGTTCGAAAGTTTGTCATTGCACACAACACATAATGGCTGAGGACAAACTTTCTTTCTAGACCAAGAAAATCTTAGAATTAAATAGCTGTCCATGTACTGTCTACGAACTTCAGATTGAGAAATCTTACTCGGTGTTGGCTTGACCTTGTCCAAACTGATGTTTTCATTACTACAAATATTAGCCACGCTGTCATTGTTACTATTTTCTTTGACATGTTTTCTTGTAATAAATCTACCCATTTCAGTTTGGGTACCTACTTTTAATCAAGTTTTAAAACGGCAAATCGAATGCTCTAAATGATTTTACACAGTTTTAAAAATCAAACATAAGCAAGAAACGACACGTTGATCACTGTGTTAATTATAAAATGACACTACACAAGTTGTACGCGCATGCGTAAATTCTCTCTCCTTCTCTTTCTTTAAACTCAAAAGCAACGGCAATTTTATTTATTCAATTACTTGTGGACAAATTATGTTAGGTGTGAACATCCGATTGTCCATCAGAAGAGTACCTTGATTGTTGTTTTAATTTGTACTTTAATGTTTTTTTTTTTATTTTTTGATCAAGACTAGGCAATGTCCGTGAGAGAAAACTGACTCAATCAAGAAAATTCCAACATGGTCAATAGTTTGCCGGTAAGTTTTGTTGATGGTTTTCGCAAATGCTGGAATGATTGGAAATTGGCTCCGCTTCAGGATGAATGGCAAATTCACATCGCTGGGGACCAAGTCTCCTTTGTTTGATTCTGGTAAAACTTCCGCAGTAAGGAGACTGCAATGACATTGTGGAATGATAAATCATGTTCCATTGCACAATTCTTGTTTTCTTATTTAAATTGCGTATCAGCAAAACGATGACCCCTTCTTTGATGGCAAAGCATGAAGAGGCATACCGGATGGAGTTTGGGAATGAAGAAACTCGGCTGTATAGTTGACAACATCTGGGATCTTCAGTTACTATTTGATCGAAACTATAATAAATCCTTAGCTCATCCGGATGTGTTGTTACGATTTCTCTATTCAGATCTTACTTACTTAGTTGTTCCCCTTCTACCGTGAGGGGTAGAGGTTTGGAAGAGAGAGCGCCAGACTATCCTATCGGCTGTCTTCCTCCTGGCCTGGTTCCCTTCTAGTCCTCGGTGCTTCAAAGATTGTCTAATATTGTCCTCCCAGCGAACTCTGGGTCGTCCTGGAGGTCTGGATCCCTAGCTTTTAGTTTCCCATGCTTGTCGTGGTAGCCGATCTTCTCCCATTCTGCAGACATGGCCAAACCATCATAGTTGGGACTGTTCTACTTGGGTCTGCAGGAGGTGGGATTTTAGGTCTTGACGTATCGTCTGGTTGCGGACGCTGTCTCTTCTTGTTACTTCAACCACCTTCGTCAGATACCTCATTTCTGAGGTTTGGATCTGGCTTTTGTGGGTTGTAGTCATTCCCATAACTCGCATCCATATGTGAAGACTGAGACTTAGGGTTAGCGGTATAGAGCCATCTTCGTTTTCTTACCAACCTCTCTCTTGTTGAGAAATCCTCGATTTATGGCCTGAAAAAAATCTCCCATCTGCAGCTTTTCGAGTGGCCAACTCTTCTTTGATGCCCCCGTTTCGGTCTATAATAGCTCCGAGATATTTAAAGTGGTCGACCTGCTCCAGGACCTCTTCTCCCAGCTTAATCTGATATCTTCTTTCTTCTGGTGATATCACGATGGATTTTGTTTTAGAGCTGCTTATGACCATCCCTCTCTTCTTCAGCTCTTCCTTCCATACTTGCAGGTTGGATTGGAGATGTGCCTCTGATTTAGCAATCAAGGCAACATCATCAGCAAATGCCAGCTCTGAAATACATACCTGTCTCATCTTCCAGTACTCCACTGAATACTTTCTTGTTCTCTCCTTACATGCCTTGATAACATCGTCCATGGGGAGTATGAAAAGATAAGGTGACAGGATATCACCTTGTCTTACACCAGTGGTGGTCCTGAACTCTTCTGACTTATGGTTTGCTGTCATCACATAATCTCTACAAGACTTGTAGAAGCTCTGTATAGCATGAATCAGAGGTACTGGAATGTTCTTCCTTGCCAAACAGTACCAAAGTTTGCTCCAGGGAACCCTGTCAAACGCCTTTTCAGATCTAAGGCTAATTAATCTTGGTGCACGAAATGACCCTAAATAAACATAATTAAACATTAAGTGTGAGTATTTATACATCTCTAAATACGTGTTTACGAAGATATATCTGTAAGCAATTTTTTTTTTTCAATTGTCTCTTCATCATATATGTCACTTAGGGGCTGACTGAGAATGTAAATAAACCTTTTCTTCTATTTTTTAAACTCCCGTATTAAAAAACAAAATATTTGTTTTTAATCTGATGTTAAACAAAGTCTGAACATGCAAACCGTTTACATGGCGCATGCACACCAATCTTTACGCACTTTTCTTTGGCGAGTGTTACTATTTTTGGGGGCGTTAAGAACAGAAAGAATATATATATATATAGTGACGTACGTCTAGTTCGACAAGTGAATTTTCCCTGATTTGATGGATGATTAAAGGGACTTTAGCTTTTCATAACATTAGAACCCCATTAACATTTTGGTTTCGCCAGAGCGAACCGATTCCACCGGGACTCACTTAGTATGCGGCATGAGATCTAAAGACACTGAGACGATCCCCGAGCAGAGAAGCTAGTTTCTCGCAGGTATTTATCATCTCCGCGCGAACACTAAACCGCTCGCTAGATGGATCAGAGCGGTCAGAAGAAAGACACTGGTGGAGATCTCAGGAAGGACGGGCGGTATGCTATCAAAGCAGTAGTGGTCCCTGAAACGAACGGGGAAGTTTCTTGCCGGCATTTTTCGCACCTCCATGTTAAGCGCTAATCTGACCGCAGACGGAGCGAACGGGGGAAGATGTCCTTGCAACGAACGGGGAAACGGGAAACCAGGGGACGGCATCTCTCTTTAGTCTGTCGGTCAGATCCCCGAAAGTCTCCTGAGATCAAAAAGGTGTCAACGTTCTCATGCCCCCCTCATCTTTAATTCCATTTTAAATATATACAGACCACGTAGAAAGCCATGCTATCAATCAGTTGCCAGAGATTTTAGATTCACTAGCTATCGTAGAAATTTTGCTAGATTTCCATCTGAATTGGTGGCTACCATTGGAGTGTTTCTTTTTCTGTGCACGGTATAATATATTTGTTAAAATGATCAGTGGTCTAGTGTTTTCATTTTATTTCACTGGATTTTGTGTTTATTTAATCTATTTAATTAAACTCATCCCAAAAGTTCCAGTGGTAAATTTAATGATATATCTATTATAACATTTCCAAAAATAATAGATGCTTAAATGTTAAAGTAACTTTTAAAGTCGCGAAGGAATTTATAATTAATAAATTTAGTTAAGTCCTATATATAAAGATGCGTAGTTTAACCATTAGACTCGTGACGTGTTTTCTTAAATACATAATTAAATACGCGAGTGTATATGATAGCCTTAACGGTAAATTTATCGCGCGTTAAGTATATTATTTGATTTTTGAGGTATGATTATGATTGTCATGGGTTTTAAATCTTTTTCTATAGAATGGTCACCTTTGCAATCCCAGCATAAAGAAATCATACAGAGAGTTTCCATACTCGGTTCTTAAACTTCCAGACAATTTGATGAGACATTTTTTAAAATTTAATCTTGTGGCGGTCCGGTGCGGCCTAGCTATCATAATTACATGAAAGAAAGCCTACCCAAGAACATTTAAATATTATCATCAAATTTAATTTCAATCTGTGAGATAAACTGGAAAGTGAACAGTGCCAGTAGCAATATTTTATTTACTGTTCTAAATGTGAGAGATTACCGATTTACCTGACTGTGACTGAGCCTAGTTTTTCCTCACTGGATTAAAAACTTTACCGGTCAGTTGCTATCATCACGCATTGAAGGAATTTTACCATCACCTCATTTTCACCCCGTGTCGAACTGTGTCAGTGCCATCCCATAGACTCCTTTTTATATAATAAAACACAAGAACTCTTAGGCCTTCAAGTCCGGCGATAAGTGGGAATTTTTTTTATCAACTAACCTCACTACATCTGGGGCGGGACATCGAAGGACTAGACAGTTTCACATGTCAAGAGTTTAATTACTGTGTATTTCATTCTATGGATTGTCTGATGCTGCAATCGGTAAGTGTATGTGTATATGAGTGTGGATCCTCGCAGCGTGCATGAATGACAGGAGATTTTTTTTTTTTGCAAAACCATTGGTTAACTTGCCTACCGGGTAATACATTTTTTTTGTATACCCTGCATTGTTCCTTTAAGTGGGATAATTTGATAACTCTGTTTCATCCCCCCCCCCTTTTTTTTGTCTTTGCTTAGTAAAGGGAAGACACAATTGGGATAACAGGTTTTTTTTGTCTACCACCATAACTAATATTGTAACCCCTCTTTCAGAGTAATTAAATTCACTGTTGGGTTACATTACCTATGTTCTTAATAACTATCTATCTTTGGACTGGGTTTATCTTTGTCTAATAAGTGGGAAGGACTTAGTCGATACCAATCTTCTTCACCCCCTCCCCACCATTGGTATTTGTATTTTCTGTAATCATATATTTTGTTCTGTAAACTCATGATACTTGATATTATTGGTTTGTAATGCTAATAAACAGCATAAACTTATCTAGTTCTGTGTTGGACTACCAAAGCCCAAATTCCCCATATTTGTTTTAATTTAGTTTGTATCCACGTGCGTCTGTGTGTTTTGAAGCACCAAATCGGTGTGAGCGCAGATGTGTGTCTGGAAACTGGCAAATAATTGTTTGACCAGGAGAGTGGAAGAGAAGATTGAGAGGAACGATTTGTCGTAAATAAGTCTGTCTTTACTCTCCCCAGAATAGGTGTCGGCAAAACACGGGAAGTAGCAGTTACCGGTTATAAGCATTATGCCCAATTGGCGTAGGGCATGGCGCCAGGGGCTACTTCCGACAGTGGGAGAGGTTCTAGGATCTCACTGGACAGCTACCGCCCGCTTCAAGCTGGGCAGCCCCCAGTCAATAAGGTGTTGTCCCGCCACTGTCTGCTTTCCCCATTGGGTGCATGGGGATTAGGGTCAAACCCGAACTGTGGACAGAAAATTTTGCACCAAGCAATTATCGAAAAAATAGAAATAAGCAAACTCTCAGATTGGGATGCTGGAACGTCCGGACAATGTTGACTGGACTATCCGAAAACCTACAGGATGTAAACGATGTAAGGAAGACAGCCATAATTAATGATGAGCTTAAACGACTTCAGGTGGATATAGCTGCACTTCAGGAAACGCGCCTGGCGGGCTCTGGAATGGTGAGCGAGAAGGACTACACATTTTATTGGCAAGGGAAAGATCTTGATAAAGCTAGAGAACACGGAGTAGGTTTTGCGGTCAAAAAATCGCTAACTAACATGGTTGAACCAGGCGAGAATGGATCAGAACGCCTGTTAACGCTCCGCCTGCAAACTAGCACAGGTCCCATCACCCTTGTCAGTGTGTATGCTCCTACTCTGTACTCTGCCTCAGAAGCTAAAGATGAGTTCTACGAGAATCTAGCAGCAGTAATCAAAAGCATACCTAGGCAAGAACAGCTTGTTCTCCTTGGTGACTTTAACGCTAGAGTGGGTGCCGATAATGTTTCATGGCCTTCGTGTCTGGGCAGGTTTGGTATTGGCAAGATGAATGAAAATGGGCAACGGCTCTTAGAGTTGTGCGTCCACCATGACCTCTGCGTGACCAACACCTACTTTCAGACAAAACCCCAGCATAAGGTGTCATGGAGACACCCACGATCCAAGCACTGGCACCAACTTGACCTGATTCTCGTCAGAAGGCCACTCCTCAGGTCTGTGCTCTCCACGCGCTCGTACCACAGTGCAGACTGTGACACAGATCACTCCTTGGTTTGCTGCAAAATCAGAGCACAACCAAGAAAACTCTATCGTGTCAGACATGAAGGGAAACCACGCATTGATACCAGCAAGATGTCAGACCCTTTCATGATCGCTCAATTCACTGCGACCTTCAAGAAAGTGCTCAGTAGCCCTCAGCATGGTGATACTATTACAGAGAACTGGGAGCATCTACGGAACACCATTCAAAGTACTGCACTTGCCACCTTTGGTAAGAAAACAGCAAAGTCAAATGACTGGTTTGACGCTTCATCAGATGTGATGGCACCTGTTATTGAAGCTAAGCGCAGTGCTATGAATGAATACAAACGTTCACCGAGTGCCAGAACCCTACAGATCCTGAGGGCTACGAGAAGCAAAGTTCAACAAACTGCTCGACGCTGTGCAAATGACTATTGGCTCCAGCTCAGTGAGAGCATCCAGATCGCAGCGCAAACAGGCAACATTAGACAAATGTATGACGGTATAAAGAAAGCACTTGGCCCCCATAAAAGTAAGACGGCACCGCTAAAAACCATCAGCGGAGAGAAGCTAACCGATAAGGGTAAGCAGATGGAGAGGTGGGTCGAGCACTACTCTGAGCTTTACGCTAGAGACAATACCGTTACGCCTGCAGCCCTTGATGCTGTCAATAGTCTGCCAACTATGGAGGAGCTGGATGCCGAACCAACATTAGAGGAACTCAGTAAGGCCATTGATAGCTTGGCCTCTGGCAAAGCACCAGCCAGTGATGGGATTCCTCCTGATTTAATCAAATGCTGTAAGAGCACGCTATTATATCCCCTGCATAGGATGCTGTGCCAGTGCTGGGAAGAGACAACTATTCCTCAAGACATGCGAGATGCCAAGATTGTAACACTGTATAAAAATAAAGGAGACAGAAGTGATTGCAATAACTACAGAGGCATCTCTCTTCTTAGTATTGTTGGTAAGGTTTTTGCCAAAGTCATCTTAATGCGACTACACAAGTTAGCTGAGCGCATATATCCAGAGGCACAGTGTGGATTCCGAGCTGGCAGATCAACAACAGACATGATCTTCTCTCTCCGCCAGCTTCAGGAAAAATCAAGAGAGCAGAAAAGACCATTATATATCGCCTTTATAGACCTCACAAAAGCATTCGACCTGGTTAGTAGGGATGGACTCTTTAAAATCCTCCTGAAAATAGGCTGCCCTTCTAAAATGCTGGAAATGATAAAGTCATTCCATGACGACATGAAGGGAACAGTCCAATATGCTGGAAGCACGTCACAGCCCTTTGATATACGAAGTGGCGTTAAACAAGGCTGTGTTCTGGCTCCGACCCTCTTCGGAATCTTCTTTGCCTTACTCTTGAAACATGCATTCAGAGATGCAACTGAAGGAATATGCCTTCACACTAGGTCAGATGGCCGTCTGTTTAATCTTTCAAGGCTGAAGGCAAAAACAAAAATCAGAAGGGTCACTATAAGAGACTTGTTGTTCGCTGATGATGCTGCAGTCGTCACTCAAAGCCAACAGGAGCTTCAGAGCTTGATGAATCGCTTCACTAAAGCATGCAAGGACTTTGGCCTCACAATAAGTCTAAAGAAAACGAATGTGCTGAGTCAGGATGTGGGTGCTGCACCAGTTATCACTATCGATAACTATGAATTGGCAGTGGTGCACCACTTCACATACCTAGGGTCTACCATCAATGACAAACTCTCACTGGATACAGAAATCGACAGCCGCATTGGCAAAGCTGCAGCTACCTTTGCCCGCCTCACATCGCGTGTTTGGGGAAACTCTAAACTCACAATGAAGACCAAAGCTGCGGTATATAATGCCTGCGTCACCAGCACACTCCTATATGGCAGCGAGACCTGGACGACCTATGCTAAGCGAGAAAGAAGGCTCAATACCTTCCATTTGCGGTGTCTACGCCGCATCCTCGGCATCTCGTGGAAAGATAAAGTGACAAATGTCGAGGTGTTGTCACGTGCTGGCCTTCAAAGTATGTATACGCTGCTTAGACAGCGCAGACTTCGCTGGCTTGGCCATGTTCGCCGCATGGAAGATGGTCGCATCCCAAAAGATATCTTCTACGGACAATTAGCAGATGGCAAGAGAACAGTTGGGCGACCACAGCTGAGGTTCAAAGATGTGTGCAAGAGAGATATGAGGGCACTGGACATGGATCCAGCAACATGGGAGGATGAAGCTGCTGATCGCACTAAGTGGCGATGCTATTTACGGCACCACCTCAGATTGGGCGAAGAGAGGCTCACACAAGAAGCAGAGGTGAGGAGAAAACGTCGAAAGGAGCACCAGGAAAATAAGCAGCTGAGGGCTGCCACCTCAGGGGCGCATTCCCATAGTCAGTTATGTAATTTTGACATTCAATAACTTTTTCAATTTAATGAGTTAATTGTTCAAATTGCACACAACAATACTTTAGAGTTCACCCAATCAATTGACAGTTGCTTTGCATCTGGGTCACAAGAGTTTTTTGGCGTACGGGCTTTCCCGTTAGCATGGTGTGTGGCCTCCTCTTGCATCGATCAGCGACTGGCATCTCCTGGGCATGGATGCGATCAGACGTCTGATGTGGGCTTGTGGGGTGGCTGCCCACTCTTCCTGGAGTACCTGGAACAGATCACGACGATTGGCTGGAGCAATGTCTCGGCGACAAACACGTCTATGCAGCTCATCCCACAGGTGCTCAATCGGACTCATGTCTGGAGACAGGGATGGCCAGGGAAGGATGAGAATGTTGTTGGCAGTCAGGAACTGCGTGGTCAACCGTGCACAATGGGGTCTGGCATTGTCCTGTTGAAACACAGACCTTTGGGCAGCCAAAAGTGAGGACAATGGGGTCGAAGAATTTCATTGACGTATTGTTGCGCATTCAAGCCTCCTTCAATGTGCACCAATTGACTCCTTCCGTTGTAACTGATCATTCCCCACACTATTGCACCTCCACCACCGTGCGGCGGAGCTTCATCAACGCAATTTTTGGCAAAACGTTCATTTCGCCTACGGTAGACCCTACGCCGTCTATCATGACGCTGCAACAAAAAGGCAGATTCGTCACAAAACCAGACACGTGTCCATTGATTGTCAGCTGCCCCGAGATGATGCTGGTTGGCCCAAAGAAGTCGATTTTGGCGATGGCGGCGCGTAAGGACAGGTCCCGGTGAGGTCGTTGTGCCCAAAGTCCAGCGTCATGCAGTCTATTCCGGACAGTTTGATCAGACACATGACATCCTGCAAGCAATGACTGGGCAGTTGAGGAAGCTGTTGTAAACCTGTCTCTGAGGTGACGAAGCCGAATAAAGCGATCCTCCGCTGCGGTTGATACTCTGGGTCGTACACTGCGATGCCGGTCTTCAACTGAGCCAGTGGCTTGGAACCGGTGCTAAAATCGACTGATGGTACTCTGATGCACGTTTAGATGTCTAGCAACCTGACTTTGACTTTCGCCTGCATGCAGTCGGCCAATAGCAATGTTCCTTAAATTTATCGATAGAGACGCCATAAATGTCTGCTTGAAAATGAACTGAATTTTTTGTGTGTAGCGTTATCCTTTTATAGGGTTTCAGCTGCGTAGTCAGTGAATAGTGTTCACCCCAAATTTTGTTTCTTTCACGTGCGCGCAACATTAGCTGTGGTCAGAAATTGCGTCATAAACACTATTGACCACTGCGTTGTAACGATTACAAAAAACGAACGCCATTCAGGTCAACACGTGCATTTGACACTGTAAAGAACATTTGAGGCTGGTTTTTATATACCCTAGCACCAAATTTTACTTAGAAACTCATAAAAACGCGCCCTCGGATAGCTATGCGTTTCTTTTTTGAACAGTATAGTCTGTCAGACTGATTGAGCGCTCCTCTTGAATCTCTTGAACATACTGCACTAGATAACTGATATATTTTTTTTTTGGTGTGGCATACCATGCATCTTTTGCAACTTATCAGTATATTTCCTCGTGTCTTGTTTTAACTTCGCTTATGTAAATTCCATGAGCATTGGCTTTTGTGCTTCTGTTTCTGATTCTGTTCACATCTGCTTTCTTGTTTCTTATTGTTGCTTTCAGTTGTAATCCACGCTTTGTGCTGACGTTCTCTTTATCGACGCTGCAAAGCTGAAATAACACGATGGGAATTAAAAGATTCAGGAAGATAAAAAGAAACAAAACACTGTGACCTTTGATATCCCTTTCTTAAAGCCAGCTGTTTATACAACCAGGTAGTTCATTCACTCCAGATGATGTTATAGTGATGTACAACAACAAACAAGTTAATCTTTTTGTATGGGACAGATCACCGTAATAAAACGTGTTCCGAGTTTTATAATGTTGTCATCATTCTAGATCGTGTGAGTCAACAATAAACTTATGTCGTTAGAACAGTATTGTCTCGCTAAAGTAATGATTTTAATAATTGAAAAGTTTTAATTTATTTCAGGTAACACTTGTAACTGAGTACAAGTACTATAGTGAAGTGTTTTTACAGCCACACAGAAGCTGATATTATTTTACGTTTTATCTATAACTCTGCTTCTGTTATCTATCCTGTATTTATTTTGGCATTTATGAGTGCGTTTGTCATAGACCTGTTTGTCTATGATGTTTTGTACTACAGTATGTTCAAGAGATTGAAGAAGGGCGCTACTAAGCGTTGACGTAAGACTTTGGTGTGCAAAAGGAAATCTGTCGATGCTAACATTTATTGAAAAACATATTTTTTTTTAAATTAAATGTTTGCTACTTTTCTTTGCAGCACGCCCCTTTCAGTCATTTATCATATTCATGGAACTGTTGGTTATACCAGGACGTTTTTCATGTAGTGAGATATTTTTCTTGATTGTGTTTTATTCTATATTCTGTACTGTATTACTCCTAACGATGGGTCTTTTGTTTATCTTTTCTTTCGTTAATTGTTCATAATGTCGCTCAAACGCTTAGTCCTGTCTATACCCGGTGTAGGAGGTAGGAAGAACTGTACGATAGGGAAGACTGAACAATGCCTCCTGCCTGACGGTAGCTGACGCTGTACCTAGGTATCGCCCACTGTACAGTGAACCTTGTCTGCTAGGTAGGAAGCACTCAACTTGGGTAGGAAGGACTTAACATTTTAAAGGTAACAGCAAAATTGGAAATCCGTACATAAACATAATTAATGCTGTATTGTATGTATTGAGAAATGGATGTGCCAGTAAAACCAAAGCCATAAAACATGATAATTGGGTTTATTTGTCTACTTGGCAGTGTATAAATAAAGACAATTAATAAAGTAAAACTGGATAGATGACATTCCTTCGACATATAGATCTATTCAACAAAAATCAATATGCGTCAGTTAAAAATCTGTTGAACATATGCATATTGCTTATTTAGTAACTACTATTACCACAAGAGCATTAAAAACTATTTTTTACCTTAACATAAAAAGTCAAATAATTTATAACGTCATCTGCTCACGTTGTGAAATGTGTTGTTGTACATTCGATTTCAGCACAAAATTGTTGCGGGTTTGCTTTCCCTGCCATCTCACGCCCACAGGAATGCTTTACCTCATATCCAACACAATAGTCTTCTGTGTCCAGAACACTTATAGTAGAGCGGGAAACGAACCTTATTGTTTCGTCCGTAATAAGTTTAATTGTAAACAAGTTAAGTAGATATAGATAACTAGCTATTTTTGAATTACGATACAAGAGCACTGTTACTGCCTCACTTTGGTCTCTGGTGGTTGACAGGTCGGAGCTATCTGAATAGCTGATTACCACGAATGGTGTGAGCCGTTATTTGACAATGGTAGTGAGGCTGAGTAACATCTGGACAAAAAACCCTTTGAGAATGCAACATAAGTAGACCTGACTCTTACGAACATGGAAGATAATACTTTATTCTCATATAGTACATGATCCAACTGGAACGTAGTAGGTAACAAGTGCATCGACGATTCAGCATATAATGAATATGGCAGACATCAGTTCAACAAGTACGATGGTCGACCTCATTAACCGCTATCCTGGTGTATAGCGGAAGCTCTGCGTTTATTCGTATTGGCGACAAAAATACATGAGGATATATTAAGATCATGTTTGGCATTTAGCTTGTGGAAATATATGTAGATACTTAATATCCGAGTCTCCTGGCGTTAACAGGACGCACTAGCAGCCGACTAGGTTGGTCAGGCTGAAGCTCTGCTATTAAAGGCCAGTAGAGAACACATGTCGGAGTTGGAACATTAAACGGGCCGATTTCTTGCCAATATGGGGCATAAAAAAAAATGTACTTGACATAAAGCCCAAGAACTTCTTCCTCAAAGCAAAGATGTTTCACATCTGCTTATACATATGTGGCTCCTTATACGTGGGATAACCACGAAAGATCAATTTTTTCTCTGCATAAATAAACTATCGATCCTCATCCATGGAATTCTAGGACGTTTTTTGTATCTATCGCAAAAATCCCCCAAGTCCTAACGCGACATGCACCCGTTCAATTCTGGTGCATTCTCGTAGATAAATAATATATCATACAATTATCCTAGATGCGCTCAAATGTGCATCTACAAAATACTAGACGTGCATATGAGGGTCTCAAACATTTAACTACCCCCTCTATGAATATAACATATCTTAACAATTTACTTGAGCAAGACGTCTAAGATTTGCCTAGTTAATAGGTTGGTGGTACGGACTTGAGAGACTATTTGAGGTTCTAACCACGTTACCAGCTGTACTAGTCTGTGGGTCGAAGCTTGAAATCGACACGTAAAACCTACATCCCATGGATGATGAAGGTCACTACCTTGACCGGAAGCAGTTACCTCTAGAATCCGTTGGAGACGTTCCCTTGCCACAAAGACGAAGTGACCCAACCAGCAGCACCAACATTTCAACAATTAGGTAGCAAAGTTATCAGTTTAGCAGGCCACATCAAAAGGCTATATTTTCATCTTCCAAACCGAGATTTATAATGAACCATAATGTCTCATAATTACCATTTCACATTTATCTACATTTGTTTCAAAGTAACTGAGCATTACGTTTGTATATTTCCAAACAACAACAATAAAAACACACAGGGTTGACAATTTCCTCTTTTTTACCTGTTGTTGTAGTTTGTGAAATTAACAATCTTCTGAGTGTTTATTGATTAAAAACTGATTGTATTTTGCTAGAATACTTCTGTTTGTTACATTTTGAAACTTTACACTTGGATATTCTCAAGAGGAACAATTGTAGAAGAATTTTAATGAATACTTTTCCCCTAATTTTGCACCGGCTTCTTCTTTTGTCCTCCATTTTACCTTGAATAACTAATCATTTTTCAATGAAAGCTTTTATACTTGTAGCACAAGAGTAAAGTACATAAAATTACCTTCAGTTTCATATACAACAACAAAGTTATTTATGCATATGAACATTTTAAAAATTATTTCCAAACAACAACAATAAAAACGCACTGGGGTGGCCATTTTTGCTTTGGCCAAACCCACTTTTTTGCTTGGGACTGAAAGAGATAATCATTACAGAGAGAAAAGCATATGTATAATCCTGATCATCTAGGATATAGTCATTAATATATAATTCCTTTCATTTTCTTTCTCTCTCTCTCTCTCTCTCTCTCTCTCTCTCTCTCTCTCTCTCTCTCTCTCTCTCTATCTTTATATATATATATATATTGCGCTAATGAATGTAATTTCGCTGCATTCAACCTGGGGGCTTTATATCTAAGGCTTTAATCATTTATATCTATCTTCACAAATGGCGGCGTGTCAGAAACAAAGTTAACGTGCCAACTCATTCAGCATTGTTCTTGACTTCTGAAATATCTTGTGAATCGTGGTAGAAGCATCATTATCTACAACTCTATCAAGAGTAATCTTGTGCAAAGGTAGACACCTTTGAAGACCCACATAAGATAATCTACGTTTTGGCCACTGTCGGACCACTACGGCAGAACAACGGGAGATAACATGTGACACCTTTTACCGTGTCTCAAAGAGACTCAGGATATCAATCCTGTAATTTCCTTTTCTGCTGCTACTTGTGAAGTTTTCCATTGTTCATATAGAGTGCGAACATTCCAGGTGCCAATCTTGAAGATTAGCCTAGACGAAAAAATGGCTAGTTGGCAACCGAGACTCCTTTCGGCTTTCTCTGTGTTACCTTGTGCGCCTCCTGTTCAGAGAACGTTCTTCTGTCTTAGGCGGCGGAGTTGATTTATATTCTGTATTTTACTTGTCCATGTTTGTTGAAGTTTTTTTGTGGGGAAAATGATAAACCACCACAGCACGCGCTGTTCTCTCAGGGGAAACTAAAAGCAGAGGTACCACCAGGCATCATGTTTAGCAGGGAGTGGATAATGATAACATCATGGTGTACATATTTATTATATTAACATTTTAATAATTTCATATGTATATTTAAACATGCTTAAATGAGGCAAATGAAACTACATCGTGTTGCTGTGCTTCTTCCAGTACATTCTTGTTATCGTTTCTTGCATGTATTCTAATAATCGTTTTTCGCTTGTTTATTTTCAGATAAACTTTATGAGCTACCAGAAGTGATTGTTTCGCTGAGAAGGTAAGGGAAGGAGGCCAGAAAAGCGTGCAACAATACCCCTCTTTTTACCGTACTGCTGTAGGGCCTCGGGCAGTGCCCGAATGATCGACACTCAGTTCGCCTCTTGCAAGATGTTACAGAGAGGTCATCAGCAAATCTGACATGAATCGTATAAGAAAAAGAACACATAAGACAAATAGTAGGAAATGCTATAGGACAAAATGACGACCTACTCATATATTTTTGTTTAACCTAAGGGAGACAATTAAAATAAAAAACAATTAATACATTAAACGCTATAATTTCATTTTATCCTTACTTATTTCTGTTATTGTTATAAAATTTTTAACGAAAAAGTTAAATACGTTACAAACTGTAAAACAATTGTTATGGTCTTTACTGTTTAAGATATCTTTATTGCAATTTCCTTCTAAAAGGAAAACTATTACACTTCATGCCTGTGTTTAAATAGTGAATACATATTAGCTGTGCCACTTTCAGTGCCACTAATATTAAAAACTACAAAATACTGATGCCCTTCATTTGCGCAACACGATGTTACATCAGAGCTTAAAATGTTGGTCATCAATCTCTTAAACATACTACATTACAGAACATGCCATGTAAAACTGTCTACAACGGTTGTGTTGTCGGTCAAAAAATTCTAATACTCACCCTCCTGAAATTTTTAAAGTCCGGCTTCGGCTACAGTTTTGTTACTAGTCATGAGACATAAAATTGTGTTCTTATATGGAGTTATATGTATAAGTATGTTGTTTGTGTTAATAAATAAATACATGGCTTTCGTAGATTACATTTTTAACTATACTACTCGTCAAAAGTCAAGGGCCACTTAGAAAAACCTTGGTTGAAACCATAAAACAAATCTGATATAAACGTAATTGGTATCAGTCAAAACGGCATTTATTGAATACCAAATTGACATGTCACGTAAAGAAATGGAAACACACATTCAAACGCAATGAAGCTATGAAGTGTGTCACCCACCTTTTCAAAAGTCACACAATAGATATTGGACAAATAGACATTTCAAAATCGGGTATGACCACCGTTTGCAGCAAGGCATTCAAGACAGCGTAGACGCATCGAGTCCACAAGGATCCGAAAAGTATCCTGAGGAACAGCTTGCCATTCCTGAAGCAGAAATGCAGTCAGCTGTGCAACATCCATTGGCAGGGTGTGATTTGTTGACAATCTTCGACCAAGGACATCCCAGAGGTGCTCAATCGGAGAAAGATCAGTAGAATGAGCTGGCCACGCCATCCTGATGATCCCATGTTGCTGAATAAACTCATTCACCACACGAGCTCGATGGGGTCGAGCGTTATCATCTTGGAGGATGGCATTACCACCTATGGCCTCCAGAGCAGGCTGAACAATTGGTCTCAAGATTTCGTTCTGGTATCTTGGGCCGGTCAAGTTGCCTTGGATGATGTAGGGTGGGGTCCTGTCGTGTCTGTAGTAGCCTCCATAGACCATGAGAGATCCACTACCTTAACGATCCACCTCTCGAATTGTGTCATCAGTAAATCGCTTTCCTGGTCGTCTTCAAACTCGAATTCTGCCATCATTGAATGACACAGTGAAGCGAGATTCATCAGTGAAGAGAACTTGACTCCATTGTTGCCTTGTCCATCGGATGTGCTCGCGACACCAAGCAACACGGGCTCTGCGATGAGCAGGAGTAAGAGGGATTCTGACTGCAGGACGTCGAGCAGCCAGTCCAAATTCATGTAACGTCTGCGAATGGGGCTTTGACTGAAAAATTCTTTGGATAGTAGAGTGTGACACTGCAAGCCGTCTAGCAACCTCACGGACAGATAAACCACTTTCAACCCACGCTATAGCCCTCATTCTTTGTAAGGTGTCAAGACTTCTTCTCGGTGGCATAGTTTTGCAAGTGATGAAACTACCCTAAGTCTGCTGATAGTAAAACAAATTAAGAGTGAACTCTGTTCACGAAAAGTCGCCATTGCACGTGCAATGTCAATCAGCACGATTACTTCACCTGTTTGGTTGTACGGAAGTTTGAAAAAACAGATTAACAATGTGAACTTATGGTCAGCAAACCAAATTGCACGTGATCACCATGGTTGTCGGTGAGTTGTTTTTATGCTTAACGTGCATAGAGGACTGTCAGAGGAAGATATTGCACCCATTTTTACAAAAAACTTCCTTTATTTAATCATTCTATGCGCTTATATAAAAGTGTATTGAAAATAACAGGGTAGCCCTTGACTTTTGACGAGTAGTATATTACTCATTCACACCATTATACAAGACAAAAACTATGTTACAAGGGCCGCCGGAAAGGGGAACAGAGATTAGTAACATTGTTCACTGTCACGGTTTGACTGATAATTTTATTTTCCCAACATGTCCCATTTTTTGTTACACTTTTAATGTTTCTGATTTTCTCGATTTGTTGCACTTTCGGTTTCTTTCTTTCGGATTTTACCTACGTAGCCCATTATTCCCCTCTCAGACCCCACCCCGCGGTTTGATTTCGTTCTGGTCTTCATTGTAAATTCAACACTTGGTCAGCAGGGGTCAACTTAAGATAATATTACCTAAGCTGCACCCGGTGTTTGTATGACTAGGAGGAACGCTTGTAGCTCGCAACAGCGTTGATCACGAGCAAGAAATAGTTTCTTTGAAGAAGCGAATCGCTATCCTACTAAAGTCGGTAGCGGGAGAAAACCTTTGAGGTCTGGGTAGCCATTTCATCTCCGATTCAGGGGAGACAAAACTCACGTTCGTTCTGAGATTTTGTTGTGGCCCTTGATCGCCGCAGTAGCTCGTAGAATAATATTATGTCTTATCTACGAAACTTTCTCGCGGTTGTTGTCTCTGACAAAAAATGTTATTTTAGACTCTAGAATAACATTTGTCTTACTCATGATTACTAACGCCGAACATCTATGGAAACATGCGAAGCCAGGTGTCCGGGGGTAGCATCTCTGGTAGACTATAAATCTAGATGATTTTACTCAGTCAAGCTTACTCGTAAATTTTTCCTTCCCGTAGATGACCGAATGAGACAAAGGCAGATATTGGCACAAAAACAGATTGTGTTGCCTAATCTCGTCATCTCGGGGTAAGTTGATAAACTAACATGAATATATATATATATATATATATATATATATATATATATATATATATATATATATATATATATATATATATATATATATATATATATATATATATATATTCGTTTCAGTTTTTATATATAACTAATAGTAGTGTAACTTGAATTATTTTAGGTGATTTCTCCCCAGTAATTAACTCAGTGATAATGTATCGCCGTCTACCGCCTAAGTTAACTGGTGCTTAAGCTGTTAGGTGTCTCCTTGTGTTATTGTTTACAATGGGTTAATGGTAAACTTACGCTAACAGATACGTACTAGGGGAAGAACCTCATAGTCCATTCAGTGCTTACATAGGTTAAAGAGTAAGTCAAACAAACTGTCATTACTTTAAGGAAATGTCAGTTGTGTAAATTATTCACTTAAAACTGAATAGTGATGTGCGTGCGCTATAACACTTGAATTATAAGATGTAGTCACTTATTACTTTCTGAGAGAAAATTTCTAGTGGTTATGTTGATTTATTAAATGCCTACATGTGTAGTTAGACACCAGTTTAGAACTTTCACGGCAATCCAGAAAGCAGCCACAAGCCAGAGATATATTTATATCTTATGTTTATGTCATAACGTATTATTATAGCAATAGCATTGCATTTTCCATGTATTCAATTTTTGGAGGTTATTACATTTCCCTTTTTGTGTATCGACCCCAAGGGGCGCATACCATTTATTATGTAATGTCTAATGCTGTATTTTATGTAAATTCACTTAATGTTGTAAGATGAATCACATATCCACTCAGCTGGAACTACCGGGTTAGGTTTCCCGTATGTTGAGTTGGAAGAGAAAGCAGTAGATTTTGCTGTCAGAGCATTTGCTGACAGGTACATGTATGTACAAGATATATTAGCCTATGCGGGCGCATGCTGATAATTGATAGAGTGGAAGTAACAGGAGCGTGACTCATACGGATAAAGACATCCCGAGAGTATCCTAGCAATGATAACAATAGTTATAAATCCCATAGTGGGGCATACATGTTTATTATAACGTTATTGTAATTTCATTGTTTGCTTGATATAAAGGTTGGTTGTTTGGGTCTCAATTTCATGGTACCCCATTGCTACTGCAGGATTCCAGTCAGGCGAAGAACGTAACATTATCATCGATCTCACGGTTCCTGAAAGCCATTAGCACCACGAGTTATCATCTATACCTGACGTACAATCCTTTTCAATACCTATCCATCTAATGGGAAATGAGCTCATGCAGTGTATAACGAGCCTTAGCAAATCTGAAATCGTATTTGGCAGTAGTGTTTTCCTACTCGCCTCATGATCACCACTAAGAGCATAGCTGCTTCCAGCATATCGATCAGCACAGCGTCTTCAGCAGAATTAAAAACACCAGACTGTGTGCTTAAACTGAGCACTCAGTCACAAATAAAGTTCAAACCAGCCAAACCGGATTTTAACATCAAGTACGCAGGCCAAATTTCACACGCTGGATAATAACGCAGTGGACCGTTTGTCCTAAATTGACCTCGTCGTGTGTGTGTTTGTGGTCATTGAAAACCCCCGCAGATATTAACGGTCAGCCGAATATAGACAGAGTAATCTACAGCTTATCTCGTTACATGTGTGTGACCAACGGTGCATGGATAGCGCCTACAGAGGATTTGTGGTGTAATTAATCACCTATAATAGGATATACATATAAAGACACTAACTGGAGTTATTGAATTTGGTTCCACAAAAGCGGAAGGATTAGAAACTCGTTATTTATTTCTCGGTGTTCTAAAGGAGGGTTTTTGTGTTGGTGGATTGTTTGCTCGTTGGTGTATAATTGGATATTTGTTAAATTGATGTGATTATTGATGCTTTCTTATGTTGTTGTGCTGATATACTTATTTTCGTATATTTTCTTCCTTCAAGAACCTTTAAAAAACTTTACTCATTTATTAACGCGCTGTTCACAACCCTTCATCCATACTTAATTTTTGCAGCTCTTACTATTGTCTCCATTTGACCAGAGAAAGGACAGAGAGCGGGTGGTGCTTAAGACTATATAAGTGTGTTGAGGCTTGGAAAGAGAGATAGCTTTAATGAATCCTCTTCCAGGTGTGTCTCACGTTTACCCTATTTTGCACATTATCAGTGTGTTGTCTATAATTCAGTTAGTTCACTATCATTGTCGATTTCTCTACAATTGTCTGACTCGACACATACTCTAAAACCTTAACTCAACCACGACATTCCCTACCATGCATGTTTGTCGTACCGATTGGTTTGAGTTATTTTTTGGTCCCGTCTGAGTAGCGTGCATGGTGATGAGTACGTGAGAAAAAGGTGTGAATTAGTTTTACGGGTGAATAGTTTAAGGAGAAGATTTGTCTCTGGAATGAGTAAGTTTCTCTAAGTCCAGCCAATCTATACGACTATAATTTAGTACAAGACAACCTTGCCCTATTCATACACATAAATATAAGTTTAACTACTCACACACACAGCTATGTGACAACAAGACACACAAACGTGAAAAAAACTACGGTTAATTAGGTATGGGTCTGACCAACACACAAAGTTAAGTTCTTTTTGTTGTGTATTATCATTTAAACTTGATCGCGTCAAATACCTAAAGAAAGATCAAATAAAATCAGATTTACATACATATGAAATAACGGAATAAATGTGCCCTCCCCCTATTGAGAAAAATAGCCCAAAAAGTTAATAACCCAAAAGGGCAAAGGTTAGCACTATGTTACTGAATAGACAGTAAAGAAACAAGTTCCTACTAAATGCTACCCAGTAAAGTAAACACGTTTAAGCAAAATCCAATGTTTGTAAAGGTCCTGTAACAAAGACAAATATTCACTCTCTCTGCCATACAGTGGCCACTTAATCACGCTTACCTATTCTTGGTGATATCCCTTGGAAATACAATTATCCTGAAAATAAAATTGCCAGGTGTTGCGCAAAGATTCTTTTGTGTGGTAGTCTGTGACGCACAGATTACTGTTGGTAGGCATACAAATGTAAAGTATAACTATTTGTCTAATAAAAAGTATTTTATTTAAGAATCAATGATTCTTAGTCTAAGGGACAGAACACTGATTGATCGATGTTACATTCGGTTATATGGGTTATCTGTTCTTATGTCACAATCTGGCGTATGAATACTAGATTTACGTCATTTTTCGTCTGGTATGGCCAGAAACAGATTGGTCTTGCTTAAAATGTTTATGGCCCGAATTTATATTTATTCCCTGTCTATTTAAGGTGATTCGGTCTTATATCTTTGTATCTTTGTATTTCCATGTCGGTCTAATTTTTTAGCTGAACTCTGGGGTCAAAGGCATTTCTGGGCATGCGTCGATTTGGGGTGTCGACAGAGAAGGCTGTCATGTCGTCGCTACTATGAGCTGGTCGACTAGAATGTCTGAAGGTTGATCTCTGTGATTTATTCTAGGAAGGAGATTGTTTCTCTGTATGACTGTAGTATCAGAGATTCTCCTAATGTTCATTATTAACGCCAAGGAATGGCGTGCGTTATTCGCTTGTGTGTGTTTTCCTAAAGCCAGATAAAACCAAAACCTTTTTGCTGTACTTTTTTGCTAAGCCTAGATGAGAGACTTATTATCGTACATCTAGGATTGTTGACTACAGATGAAGATGACGTGTTATCTAGCAGCACTAGATTATTTGATGTAACCAGCCTTTTTGATAGCAGAAATGTATAGAAGCCCAATCAGGACATTTATGGATGAATAACGAATTAATTCTGCTTCATAATTTTTCATCCTGGGTGAGCGAAGCTCACGGAGGAGAGCCATTTTTTGGATCCCGCTATTGTAAGCGGAACATCGTCGGAGAACAGAAAAGGTCCTATTATCTGATGATGGTACAGAGATCTATATATTATGAAAACCCACTACTGTGGTGTAACATTGTTGCTATAAACATTTGATGAATTTACGGCTTGAGAAACTTAGCCAGGAGAAGGTTCAGACAGTGAACCATTGTTGATGATTATGTATCCACCTTAACTGACGCGATTAGTCAGTTGAAGCATGAGACCATAGACAACCAGAATATTGAGTGCTTGCCTACTATCGTTCCATTATATTTACATGCCACATAAATGCACATCTGATATTGTCACCCATTTTTCAAGTATACGATGATTTTTTGCCAACCTGTTCAAGTGACTGTAATCGTGATGTCGAAGTGTACGTCCATTATTAAATGTATGAAACGTCATCAGCAGTCTACCCTTTATTGACTTCTAACTATGATTGAGTGAGTGACTTGTCAACTCAACAGAACTGTACACACATTCGCGTCTATTACATCTACATTCTTACTCGATGTCAGCACTGTGTCGGAACGAGTTGACCATTCATTTATGTGTCCAGTATAAACTGATGAAAGCAGTAACATCGCAACAATAACGCCCTTATCACCAGGTTTTTTATTTCCCAAATTGGTCCCAGTCCATCCTCTAACAAATCAAGACTAGCGAGTGTGACAGGTTATGAGAATCGATCTCCTTGATCAGTTCACTTTGATACCACAGTCATCCGTCATTCTTTCAATCAACTCGTTCCACGTGGCTCTCACCCTGCTTCCCTAATTAGCATGCAGTTGGTTACGTATAAGCCATGCCTTTCTTGCTACCTGCCTTACTTATAGTTAGCCACGCCTACCTATCTTCTTTCACGTCCTATCAAAAGCAGATATTTAGATTCATAACTGACATTCCTTCAAAAGGGGACGGGCTAAGAGCGTCTGCCTGCTGTCAGATTACAACAAACACGTAGAAGGTAGAATTGGTTTGAAGTCCTACACGTCCGGCATTTCGCCGAGATCTGAAAAAAACTTTGTTGTTGATTAACACCAGGTAAAAAAACGGACGGAGAAATCCTTTATCTGGGAAAGAAATCTCCGCTGAAACGGCCATACTGTCGGCTAACGGTGAGAAAAATATCTGTGATTCAGAAATTGAGCCGTAGATTTGCCCTGAAGCGTGAAATTTGTCATCCTTCAGCAAAATTGCTCTATATCTGTATATATATAATCATTCTCATCAAACCCAGTTATCAGTTTGCTAAAAGATTTCTTGAATATTCTAGCTCGCTATTATAAGAGCCATATTACAAATTGGATTCTTCAATACGTGGAGAAATATTCAGTTTTTCTGTGTTGCGGTAAATAATATATATTAGTTTTTAAGTGTCTTAACGTGTTAAAGTTTTTCACTGGGATTTCTGTGTTAATTAAATAGCATATTACATTTCATATAGCTAACTTTTCCAGCTGTAAACGTAAATTTATTTCCTAGCTATTCCCAAGTAAGAGATGCTTCAAATTAATTAATATACTCTAGGCTATTGATAATTGGAGATAAATTTACTTCTATTCATCATGTGTAATTTTGTAAAGTACTATAGTTTATATCTCGTGTTAAAAAGCGAGAAGATAAGATAGACACTTGCGGATTTTAAATCTAAATTTATAACGGAGTAGTTAAAGAGGTCTTACCTAAACTCGTGTGAGGTTATAATATTTATATCATTGTTAAATGTTTGTATTTTTTCCTACATCTAGGCGATCACAACCCTGCGATCTAGCGGTCTGAATATCTCCAGAAACATTCTTAATTATTATCGGGTCTTAGATTGTGGCCTGTGTGGTCCTCTTGTTTCATCCAGAGAGAGTTCCAACAGATAAACATTAAGAAATAAATTATAACTGGACATGAAATTACCCAGATTGTTTACATCCAATATTATCAGCCTGTGGTGGCCACATATCTATATAACATTTGTTCCAGAATACTGAACAGTGTAGGTTCCTTTTGTTCTCAAGTGGATTTATCTAGAAAAGAATACTTGGGTCCACAATCAGCACTCACACCACAGAGGGAGAGAGAGAGAAAAGCCGATAGGAGATCCCTTCATCAGTATTATTGGTTTCAGACAGTTTACCACCAGACATTTTCCTTTAAATATCGGGACTACTGTGTACTGTCCATTGTGAACACTTGATCGCTGTTTATAATTTTCTACATGAAAAACATGATGTGAACTTACCATATCCAATAAGCACTATCAAAGCGGGCGTTCCCCATTAGGAAAATTAATCATTCTTGGAGGAACTAGGGCTCACTTGGAGAAGCACCATACTGGAATAAGTTAAATATACACGGATGTTACGTTCAAGAATAGTAGGTAAGCGTGATTGAAAGTGACCACAGAGTGACAGATTGTACGAAAGAGTAATGAATATTTCATATTTTGTATAAGCACAGTACTCACTTCTGTCTTTTCTTGTTCACTAATACTGTTATTTCTTTTTTTGCTTCAGGAATAGATTAACTAGAGACTTTGTTCTTTGTTTCATAGTCTATTCCTATACTCTAGTATTACACTTTTGATTTTTTGTTGGGTTAATTACTTCTGTTGGGATTTTCTTTGGTTTCCTTTACAAGAGGAGAGGGCCTATTGGGTTAATTGATTTTTTTCTTTGTCTGTAAACCATGATTTATTGATGTAGATGCTTGATGTTGTGATTTTTCTAGTGATAATAAACTTAATAAACCTTAAGTTATCGTGTTGGTCAACCCCTGTCCTTTATGTTATCCATAGTTTGTTTTCACGTCTGTACGTATTATGTCACAGAATTGTGTGTATGTAAATGTAGTGTAACCTGTATTTTGTACCAAGAGAGGAAGGGTGTCTAATTTAAATATAGTCTTAAAGATAGGCTGGATTAGAGCAATTACTCAATCCAGAGACTGTTCTTTTTCTCTTACACTATCACCTCGTGAAAAGAAAACTATTTCTTACACCTTACTCCAACATAATTACCACTACCACCTGTGCTCGGACGGAACCCTAAATATCTCAGACCTATCTTATAAAAAATTACGACAGCGAGGTGGACGCCGAATCTGGTGTTTTAATTTTCCCTGGATGAACAAAGTGTCATCGCGAATAGTTAGTGTAGCAAACCGTGCTCTTGAGGTTCACAGTTAAAAAAAGAGGAAAATACTTCCAGTATTGGGAAACATCTGGTTGCTAAAAATGGTTCAAATGATGATGATTTTAATCCTATCGGCTGTCTCTATGTGAGAGTGCCGATTCTAAAACAACGTAACTTTCTGGATAAATCCTCTTGAATACGATTGTTAGGAGTGTAAGTGTTCTTTTGTATACCCCAGTGGGCTGGTAAAATTAAAAAAAAATATTGCTGGGTTTTATAAGTCCAGTTAAATTTACGAGTTAAAATGTTTCTCATGCATCTTTGGCAAGTCCTTGCACACACATGAAATTGGTGACGCACAAGCCAAGAAAAGACAACATTAACTAATCAGCAAATGAACAAAAGACCGCTACACGCCCTTGTGATCAGGTCTGCTACGGATATAAGAAAACAATTATGGAAAAATGCTACTCCTCCCTATAGCTATATATAAACTCACACACGAGGACAAGACGATCTCTTATTCACTCCGTCAGTCATTATTAAAGTTAAATGGCACAGGTGTTTTCCTTTATGCCTATTCTATCGCGCGTCGCTTAGCGAGTGCAGTTTTGGTTGAGTTATGCAGCTCTTCCCCTCCTGCCACCGATCAGAGTACAATGTTAATTATTGTTCAATTATCCATACGCGCCTTTACATAAATATCGCATGTCGATAATAGCTATTAAATTTCGGCGTCTGTTTGTCATCGTATGATATTAAATAATGGGCACATAATAAATACGAACATTGAAATAAAACTTGAATTCATTTCTGTCACTGTTAGCCGCTCCTAGCATATAAATCAGTCAACTAGAACCGTCTCTTCTTGTGTGAGAAAGCGAGTGGTAAAAATTAACATTATAACTGATTATCTGGTATGAAATAGCTACGCGTTATTTTATTTCACTGGTTTTAACAGCTAGAACTCTATGTGAATTATAATGGTAAAAGCGTAACACTTCAACACGTAAGCATAATTTCTATTACCAGAAAATCATAATGAAAAATCCACACGAAAGCAATTAACACATTTTCCACAATGGTTCTAGAACTACGTGCTTAGACTATCAAAAAATTCTGAGTGACAACTGATAGCAGGTTTAATAAAACACATTTTATATATCATCATGTTTCTCTGATCTATGGATGATGTTACTTTTCACACTCCTGTGTATACCAGAGAATCAGAAACGTGAGTTAACCAGATAAAGCTTTACGCCCGTCTTCCGTCGAGCGCTTTTGCCATGACATCAAAAGGCTTATACAGGGTACGGGTCTCTCGAAGATGTTGCCCGTATCTGAAGATCACAGAGCACAGGCCCAAACTACGTGCTTCAAATGGTCTTTGGTTCTTCACGTGCGATCTGTCAGGTATCGTATGATTGACAGATAAGCTCGCGTGAGAAGACTCAATAAACAAACCTGATTCGCTACCTGTTATGGCTTGCAGGTCACGAAAGTTTGTAAACCTTGTGTTAGCTCGTGTTAAACACAGAAAAAGAGGTAGGATTAAAAAGTGAGTAAACACAGACCGTAAATGCATGGTTTTTCTAGCGAATTAAAGAACGCTAACGGGATTACAAAGACTGTCAGATTACCTTAGGCTCCATTTCCATTATACGTCACAATGTTGTAAAAAGCGACTTAGGAAAGCCACATAAAGCATCACGCAGTAAGGGGAAGGTGTCCTAATTTTGTGACGTTGTGTGACGATAGGGGGAGGGGTGTTTAGAAAAATTTGACGTCACACTTGCGTGTTTCATAAAAGAAGTTTTTATTTTTACCCGCACTAATTAACTGTTTTCATCATAATTAAATTGTATCCGTAATAGCTATCCTGTTAACGCACTAGATAACTTTCTTCCACAATAGTTAACTTTTACCTGCAATACGTAACTTTTATCCGCAATAGTTAACTTTTATCATGAATAGTTAACATTTATCCGCAATAGTTATCAACTCCCTCGGGGACGACTTATTTACATTATATTCTCAACTGAAATATTGGTTAACTGTAATAATCTTTAACTGGTTGAAATTGTTTTCAGTTATATTTTCCCTTTTTTTAAAAATAATGTACAAGGTAATTCACACCCTAAAAAACAAAAAGCAGACTAAATAAACTGCTGTATTCTTGGATATACCATTTTTTACAAATAACGCCATCTAAGGGCATCATTTTTTTTGGCCCTATCAATCAATCAATACACATTAGCTCCCCAAGGAGAATATCCTTCTAAGACCAACAGTACAAAAGAACATTCTTAAATAAATATCGGGTCTTCATGGTTCACCTGTTTGGCCTCTTCTTTACACCCAGAAAGAGACAGAGGACCAACAAAAAGAATTTAAGAATAACTTGTAACTGGACCTAAAGCAATCCAGATTTCTTTTACAATTTCTTATACATTCAGCCCGTTGTGGCGAAATAATCAAACATTAACATTTCCCGACTATCTACCATTTGTGGTGCGACAAAGAATTTTATACAGAGAGAAGTTACATACCTGACATTCCTTTATGTATTGGAATCCCAAGCTACTGACACTGTGAGCACTGTTTATTTCTGTACCTGGACTAATTAATGTGACAATAACAGAAATCCAAATAACAGTATCGAAGTAAACGTTCCCCGAAGAAGAGGATTTAATCAGTCTTTGAGGAGCTGGGGTTTATTTTGCCAAAATAACACTGGATTTGCTGTGTGTATCCTAAGATTGTTCCAGACGGGCTAATCATCAATTAGGTAAGAACGAATACACGTGGCCACGGTTGTCTGGAAAAGAGAGAAAAGGGGAATGAGTAATTCTTTTAATGTATAAGCTTTGGACTCACGTTATTTTGCTGTTTTTCTTTTAGTTTGCTAGTACTGTTAATTTTTTTTTCAGAATAGATTCATTAGAACTTTGTTCTTTACAGTATAGTCAAATTCTGTACCGTAGTGCTGATCTTTTGACCTTTTGGGGGTTAATATATCTTCTTCTAACGGGATCTTGTCTCAACAGAGGGAATCGCACTTACGGGTCTATTTCTTTATTAATTCTGTAACCTATGATTTTTTTTGTTGGATATTTGATATTAATGTTGTGAAGTTCTTTTTCTTTATTTTAAATAAACTTAACATAAAACTTATTACATGTGTCGGTCAGCTCGTCCCAATAACCCTACTCCATTTAATATAGTTTTCACGTTTGTACGTCTAATTGTCGTCACTTACCTGTGTGCGTGTATATGTGAGTGGTTGATATATATCAATATATATATATATAGGTATACTGTCCGATAAAGAAATGTCAGTCGTAAATGATAGGCTGGACTAGAGTATCTTCTTAATCCAGGAACAGACTCTACTTTTTTCCACCATTTTCACTCGTGAAATCTATTTCTTTACCTTACCTCTCACTGAGATCACCTGTTCTAGTTCTATTCAGACGGGACCTATATCTTAATCACCTATTGTTACGACATGTTTAAAAATGTCGTCTGCTATAGTTGGCAGTGCGCATTTTGGTGTTAAGAGATTTAATGTAGAATGATTGTTATACTTCATGGTTTAGTGAACACAATCCGCACGGTCGGATTGTGACGTATGAGCGTTGATATGGTCACGCTTAGTGACGAATGTAGGGCACCCATTTTTACTTGACCGTCACGCCATGAAGACGCGTTTTTGAATCTTTCCAGAGTTAGGCTACATATTGCCGAATTATAATTTATTTTATGGACGCCGGGTCAGTCCATGGTTCGTTAATGGATAAAGAAATATATATGGTTAGTATATAACCATTGGATGAAGGATCTTTGATCAGTGTATGATCTATATATTCGTCAAACACAGGCGTTTCATTACCGTCTGTCTGGAATACAACAGAGCGCGTACATCGCAATGGTGTTCTGACGACATTTAAGGAATTGGACACTGACGGTAATATATATTTTGAATGCAATACTATGTACTTTGTATGAATCAATTATTATGCATGTCTTCGTCATTTCGTTAAATAAACTGTATCCATGTGGACTCAAAACCAAACCCAGGACTTATCAAGAATCAAATCACGTTAAAGTTGGGTTTTGGCTGCTATGCCTTTTATTGACATTTATTCAAGCACGATGAATCTTTTCTGTATGAAAATTACTATTGACATTGGTAAATGGAGATCATAAGGAACTCAGAACATTGGTCAATAAAACATGCTAACCGAGCTGGGACAATATAATTATTGAGCCTTCACTAATAATGACTAATCCAGAAACCAGCTTTATCACCTATCTAAAATTTACGACAACGACATGCATGGGAAACAAAGAGCCAGGATCCAGACCCCCAGGACGACCCAGAGTCCGCCGGGAGAACAACATTAGACAATCTTTGAAGAACCGAGGACAAGAATGGAACCAGGCCAGGAGCAAGTCAGCCTATAGGATAGTCTGGCGCTCTCTCTCCCAAACCTCTACACCTCATGGTAGAAGGGGAACGACTAAGTAAGTAAGTAAGTACGTCATATATTCAATCATTACATTTTCCTGTGCCATACTTCAACCGTCTCATGTGCGATTATTTCTTTTCTTTTTTTTCAACAGCTCTATATAGTACTTCTCTTTATGTACTGAGGTTGTCTAGTCGCATCTTGTCATTCAACCCGGCTGACCCGACCGTTTGACTTGTTTAACCACCTTTGTGGCCTATCGACTTGTCTCGACTATAGGATAGGCCACGGGATTAAGAGTAGCCGCCAAGATTAAAGAAGTGTAAAACTCTTATAATACTACAAGAAGCCCAAGACTTAGGAATTTCTTCTTGTGAAATAGTAGAATGATTCAGTACACTGTAACTTCATCTACTCGAGGGATACCTGCATCGTTACGTAATTGCAGTAACGTACTGCCGTTTCTGTTTATCAAGTCTGTGTATTAATTCACCTGATAGTGAGCCATTTTGTAATATGTATATTTAATCATTGTCATGTGTATTTGACATGTATAAATTGCTTGTGGATGTACATTTGCTCATGGACTGGCAACTTCATCACTTAAAGGAACTTATCACATAAACCACAACTGCAAGAGCTAGCAATTGCTTTTTGGGGGTTTCATCTCAAGGAACAAACAGCAGAGGTAGCTCCAGGATTCACAGGGAGCAAGGAGTGGGTGGTGATGTCCTCGTGTATATATTTATTATATCAATATTTTAGTACGTTTTCTAGTTATATTTATATATGTAAACAATGTTGCAACTGTCATCTTCTGCTGTCCAAAAGCACTTTCATCCCACTCGATGTTCCAGATGTAAAGCTCAGGGATATGGACAAAATTATGAGAAAGATAAAGTGGTGAATGGAAGCGGAGGTCGCCTGGTGTTATATAAGGAGACCCGATACTTAACAGAGACATTTGTCTTCTTTCAGTTTTTGGTCAAATTTACCAGAAGTCAATACCAGACACCGACAACAGATGTGTCCTGGGTACACGAGAAGAAGCTACCTAACGTGCAACCCAGGCCGTGTTGCAAGGGACATGTTTCTGCCAAAAAAAGTCTACTCCTGACGAGAAGGAACAGTCCAACAACCGTTAGGAACCAGCAGGGACTAAAGTAAACGCAATTAATCCCACATTGTTAGCTAAGTAACATACCAGCTAACTAACATACCAGCTAACTAACATACCAGCTCAGCCCATGGAATTTTTCAATGTCGTTCTCTTATCCACCTACAACTATGATCTACAGATGATGACAAATATGGCGCTTTGTTTTCAAAACACCTTTAATTATTTTATCTTGTCAACCAATAATTTATTATTAAGCTTCTTTATATGTAAATATAAACCTAAAGTTGAATTATCACTATTAAGTCAATTTTATGTCTGCATTCGTATGACTCAGTTTGTTTTAAATACAGAACCAGATAGAGCTAGTAAATTCATATTTTGCTGAATCCCATTCAGCAGGTGGCTTAGAAATACGAGCCCAAACCTTTCCTCACAAAAGGGGCGGAGAATAATACGTTCATAACGACTGAGATGATCTTAGTTGTTATACTTGCCATTCTGTAAAATGCCGGTGAGGCTCTCTGAAATAGAAGCATCATTCTTCTATTTATATCTGTGCCAAGAGTAATCTTGAGTGAAGAGTAAAAGTTGTGGAAACACTCATCCTTTTACTCGGTGTTTGGCCATTTGTGGACCACTACTGCAGTGCAGGGAAGATAAAACCAACGACAGGATTCCAGAACAAAGACTGCCTCGTAAAGCTATGTTCAAGTTACCTTAGTGTGTGTTCTATCCATCTTCAGCGTCTTCTTCTCGTGTCATATTCATTTGCTACTTGACTGGTTCGTGTCGTCAGTTTCACATTAATGATCTTGCCTTACCACTATAGTCCTTTTATTGTAGGCAAGCTCCCATTTTTGAGAGCGTCTGTAGTTACAGCGCAGGCTTCTTGCGGTGCAGGTAGTGGGATGGATACACGATGGCGTCACGCTACATTCTACCAAGCTGTAGTTGGATACACGATGGCGTCACGCTACACTCTACCAAGCTGTAGTTGGATACACGATGGCGTCACGCAACATTCTACCAAGCTGTAGTTGGATACGCGATGGCGTCACGCTACACTCTACCAAGCTATAGTTGGATACACGATGGCGTCACGCTACTCTCTACCAAGCTGTAGTTGGATACACGATAGTGTCACGCTACACTCTACCAAGCTGTAGTTGGATACATGGCTTTGCTCTTGAGTTAGGAAAGATAAAGACAGCCATGTAGGGAACTGTTTACTATACTTCTGGAAGCTCAACCAGGTTTAGTGAAATCTTTAACAATTCACTGACTTACTTAAACCCATTGATAAAGTCGACGGCTTTCTAAGTGTTGTTTTTATTGCTCTCCTTGTTCAGAGTCGCACAATAGGACTGACCTTGACATTTGAATGGATGATTCTGATTTTTATGTTGGACTTCTTTTGATCTCCATATATTTCCCAAACCAATGAAAGTTCCGCTGGCCTTCTGTATTCTTATTTTGATATCAGTATCTGTTCCTTTTACTGTCTATATTGCAGCCAAATTATATGTATGATTCTACATCTTACAATGATATTTCTTCAAGTGCAGTTTTATTATCGTTTCCTTCATTTAGTCTCATCATTTTTGCTTTTACCCGTTGTATTTTCAGACTCACGTGCTGTTACCTCTCATCAAGTATTTGCATTTTGTCTTGCATCTTATTACGGTTATCTACAGGAGAGCCAGTTCGTTTGCACAATTGTTAACTGTGAGTTAATTAATGCAGACAAAAGATATTTTAAGTAAAATAGTGTTTCATTATTCCGGCTTTTACAAAATTCCTACAGTACATGAGCAGTGTCCTAGCACGAGACAGGACCCAACTTTGGAGTACTCAAATAAATGCATTTGTATTTTATTCCCCAACACCCGCACAGACACGCACGCACAAACACACTCACACACAGAGGTGATTCAGCTAATTAATCATGCATGTCTTTATTTCATTAGACTGTTGTCACCAAGGTGATGACTTTTAAAACATCTAATTTTACACTTTTCAGTTTATTTAGTCTGAATTTTGATTGTTACGGTCTGTATTGCTCATAATGCTGGACAAATAGATGTATGATTCTACATTTTATAGTGGTGTTTTGCCACATTTGAAAGAGCTAAAGGGGGCATAGGTTGAATTGCGGCCAAAAACCAAGAAGATAGTATCAAGGGATGGAACTTTGTCTCGGAGCGTATTATGGTTGTCTGCCATCACCGGTGTCAATACCTTGTCGGGGTATGGCGACTTCCGTACTCTTATTACCCCCAGAGCTATGCCAGCGGGAGGTTTACTCCTGGAAGGTTCTCCCAAGCTGGACATATTTGCGCGGGCAGGGGTCAGACTAAAGCAGACACCCTGGTCCTCCAGGTTGGGGGTTTTAGCATAGGGCTGACACCCCTGTCTATGTAAAAAAAAAAATTGAAGTTACGGAAACAACAACGAATAAACAACCTTTGCTGCGGGACGGACATCCGGAGTCTGAGGCTCGTATGACTGTCAGTGGTGAAAGCCGAAAGGAAGCCACTGACATGAAAACGGACGTCCTGACCGCAAAACATGATACAAGAATAGGATTTTGGAATGTCAGGACAATGAATGAGACGGGTAAACTAAAACAGGTCACAGCAGAAATGAGAAACTATAGGTTACACATTCTAGGGATAACAGCTATGCTTTGGACTCATGAAGGAAAACGAAAGAGAGGCCAACCAAAAACAACCTGTCCGAGAACTGTGGAGGCTGAGATGCAAAGAATGAACCAGAGTTGGGGCACTGTACGAAGGATGGCCACCGACCGAGCAAACTGGAATCAATTTGTTTTTGCCCTACAAGACGCCACTAGGCGTGATGGCCACTGACTGCTTTGACGATCTGCGGCTAAGGATCAAAAAAGAAGAAGAAGCATTATGGTTGTAAAACTAAAAGAAGGAGAAACCATAGTCAACCTGGTCATAGTGTATGGGCCAAATGAAGATGAGAGAGCAGAGGTCAAGGAGGAATTCTTCGAGCTGCTTCAAAGGACAGTGGATGACTGCCTAGATGAAGTTATCATGCTCGGAGATTTTAATGCCAGAGTTGGAAATGACCATGCTAGATGGGGTGGAGTTATCGGAAGATATGGAGAAGATACTCTCAATGACAATGGAAAGCGACTCCTTAGATTCTGCTCACTGCAGAATCTAATCATTACAAACACAAAGTTCCCCCATAAGCGCATACATGCATACACTAGATGTGAACCAACCAAGAATGAGAAGTCAGTGATCGACTATGCCATTGTTCGGAGAAGCTCATTCAGATATGTCCGAGATGCTAGAGTCTGGAGGGGGCCAGCGATTGGAAATGATCACTACTTGCTTACAATCAAAAGAACAACTGAAAGAATTGCTCAGCCTAGGAACTGCCCAACATCACGCAAGAAACTAAGTAAACGAACTGGAGAAATGTGCATTAAGACCTACAAGACGAGATATCCAGACTTGGGAACAAGGGAAAGAGGACACCTTGGTGAACAGAGGATGTCAAAGAGAAAATAAGAGAGAAGAACATGGCATGGAAATAATACTTAGGAGCTAAAAACATAACAGGACAAATGGAGATATAGAGAATTTGTGACACTCAGAACAGAAACAACGAACAAGGTGCTAGCAGCAAAACAGATGAATGCTTGATGTGTAGTGGAAGGTCATTTATATAAATGGAAAAAAAAGTAGAGGGCCGAGAATAGAGCCCTGAGGAACACCGGTGTCAATAATAGTTGGGCTTGACAAGAAGTTATTGTACCACACTACTTGTTGTCTGTCAGACAGGAATGATTTAAGTAATGTCACTAGTTTAAAGTTAACTTTCATTGTTTCTAATTTTCTTTATTAAAACAGCGTGATCTAACATGTCAAATGCTTTCCAAAAGCCTATAAAGATTGCTCCACATATGTTATCGTTATTGATGTTTAAATGCAAGTTGTCATAAGGCATCCGAATATATAATTTTTATGGCCCTATGTATTATGGTTCATAATTCCATATTTTTTTCTATGTTAGTCATTCAAATCTAGAAACTGCCACCTGTTTACTTCTTTTTACAACTATTTTCACACTAAAAACGAGAATCGTCCGTAGTCCGTTAGAATTACGTCATTTTTTAAATAAGAGCTAAGGCTGTCTGCGTGTCCAATTTGACGAACATTTTTTAGTTTTAGTATCGTAATTTGACAATCGCCCAAGGCTATGTCGCGCGAGTTGGCTTTTTGAAATCAACGCGAGACGCGTACCCTAGGCTCTGTCTTTCCATCCCTCCCCTCCTTTTCTTTTATTCTATCACTCTGTCGTCTTGGCAAACCGACTTGAACTTGCAAAAGTGTTACATTTAATCTCAAGGACGAATTAGGAAAAGACAGTAGCCTCCATTCGGCTATTAGGCTTATCAAAACCCGCATACTGGCTGGCGTGGAGGAAGAAGACGCTGGACTCAATTTTTATTTTCTGTCTTATTTTTGACTTTATGCACTATAATATTACTTAATTTAGCTATTGTATTTAGAATATCGTCACACAGTATTTACGTCTAGATCGTTTTCAGCCTCAGGAACATTCAGCTGCATCTGTGATGGTTACTTATTCAGTGTTTCTCTGAAGTGCTCTGCCCATCTTGTTTCCTTCCCCTGATGACATTTCCTTGCTTATTTATTACTAACATAATATTGTTTGCATCCCGTTTTTCGTTGATTGTTTTAGTTATTTTATATACTTTTTTTATAAGGCTGCAATTACGTACCTGAAATTGTATACGCATTTTGCTGATTTACTGAACAATGGTGGGAAAAGATACATAAAAAATATGTTTACCATAGAGATGCTACAAAAACATTACTAGGAAGGTGAGATACTAGTTGCATTAATTTTGTTATAATAAATCTGTTTTCTTTGACATATAATCATATACAGCCATGTTTTTGTTGTTGTAAAAATGTATATCTGTTGTCGAGATGTCCACACGTATGACGGTCCTAAAGATCGCCTAGATGGCCCCCATGGTTTAGATTAAGTTGAATTATTAGTTGTGTTAGTACCTGTTGTGTTGTTGTAGTTTATGACATATGTGAGCTAGCAGAAGGGATAATGTATTTGTGTTGTTGTGTTGTTGTAGTTTATGACATATGTGAGCTAGCAGAAGGGATAATGTATTTGTGTTGTTGTGTTGTTGTAGTTTATGACATATGTGAGCTAGCAGAAGGGATAATGTATTTGTGTTGTTGTGTTGTTGTAGTTTATGACATATGTGAGCTAGCAGAAGGGATAATGTATTTATGTTGTTGTAGTTTATGACATATGTGAGCTAGCAGAAGGGATAATGTATTTGTGTTTTTGTGTTGTTGTAGTTTATGACATATGTGAGCTAGCAGAAGGGATAATGTATTTGTGTTGTTGTGTTGTTGTAGTTTATGACATATGTGAACTAGCAGAAGGGATAATGTATTTGTGTTGTTGTGTTGTTGTAGTTTATGACATACGTGAGCTAGCAGAAGAGATAATGTATTTGTGTTGTTGTGTTGTTGTAGTTTATGACATATGTGAGCTAGCAGAAGGGATAATGTATTTGTGTTGTTGTGTTGTTGTAGTTTATGACATATGTAAGCTAGCAGAAGGGATAATGTATTTGTATTGTTGTGTTGTTGTAGTTTATGACATATGTGAGCTAGCAGAAGGGATAATGTATTTGTGTTGTTGTGTTGTTGTAGTTTATGACATATGTGAACTAGCAGAATAGATAATGTATTTGTGTTGTTGTGTTGTTGTAGTTTATGACATATGTGAGCTAGCAGAAGGGATAATGTATTTGTGTACGCAGGGTGTTCTCAACTTGTTTTTTCCTCATAGCCCAATTCTTCCCTCTTTTGCCTCTGTGCTCCCTACCCATAGTCTCTGTGGCCACCTAGAAATATGGGGACTTGTAGGATAGCAGCAAACTGCTTCTACTTTGCTCCGTCAGTGGCCATCATTCGTGCAGTGCTCCAGCTCTGGTTTATTCTTAGCATCTTGGCCCCATAGTTCTCAGCCAAGTTCCTTTTGGTTAGCCGTTCTATTGTTTCCTTCAGGGGTCCATAGCATAACTGTTCTTGTGATGGCATCAGGTTCTCTTCTGAGGACGTGGCCAACTGAACTCCACCGTCTAGCAGTTATAATGGTGTGCATGTCCTCTTGGTTGCTCCAAGAAATCAGTTCTTGGTTGGTGATGGTATTCGGCCAAAAGATTCGTGAAAGTAAGGCAAGAAATAGATTGACGGCAAAGACACAGTCAAGTAAACAGGAACTACACATCAACACTCAACTCCGACAACTGACTACACACCTGACAGTTATATAAATATATAGGCAGGAAAAGAAAGCACTCAGTCCTCCATCAACGAAACAAAAGCGTAAAGCAAGAGAGACAGATCATCACGGACACACCAAATAAAACAGGACAATGGAAGAATGTAATGAACGAATAACTCATTACAGTTTTAGAGTCCTACGACTAATCATCATCAACAGAGTCATAAATCAGCTGGAGCTAAGAAAGATGACACTATCGGCGGACACAAGCGGTAGACACACAAACTGAACCAACCAAAAACACATATGCATCTAAATTTCTGATAGTTGAGCTTTTAAGGACATGTCTTTTTCAGAGCTGCCGTCGAATCAGTAATAATAGCTGTAGAAATAAAAGTAACACACTTGCAAAAATAAATAAATACACAGATTTAATACGCAGCTATGCTAGAATTATCGCACGACGTGACGACTATAGGTAACCAACTCAAGGTCCTTTACACGATTAGCCCTTCTCAGTGCTTACAACAATGCTAACAAATAATTTAAAAAACGACTGAGGGTACCAGTCTAGCGGTCTAAACGTAATAGCAATTAGAAAAAAATATACCCATTATAAGCGAAAGATCACACATCTGATCAGATTGGACGGGCCATCGGAAATAAAGTAAAAAGATACTTAGCCACATTACGCTGATAGAAACACTGGAGCGAGGGAAGAAACAATTGACACTTGTCACGGACGACATAAATATTTTACATAATTATCTCCCCGTCATCAATGACTAGTTAGGGGAGGTAGCGTGTTAACTTTCCAAGGGAAAGAATTAGATTATAAACAAAATGTCAGACTGAATAGAAGATTTTAATAGTTTGTAATTTTTATAAATTTATTATAAACAATTGCATTTGCAATAACAATTTATTTCAGGTACAATATTTGTTTTTTTTTTTCTGTTGTAATTTTTTTTTTCTATGCCCATTGTCAACAAATTTATAAGATTTTAAACCTAATACACATTTTAAAGTATTGAGCACTTAGCTGTTCTACCACTCTCAATGATAATTGAATGACATAATTGTTCATTATGCAGTCAATGTGCACAACAAAATGTTTCATCATCACTAACTTGAAGTGTTGCCACAATCAATCAATACCATTTAGCTCCCCAAGGAGCATAGGCCTTCAACAAACACATGCCAAGTCTTCCCGTCCTGTGCAATCCGCTCAAGTTCTTTCCATGTTTTCCTCATCATTTTCACCTCTGTTTCCAGTTCTCTTCTTCATGTGTTTTTTGGTCTGCCTCTGCCTCTCTTTCCCTGTGGATTCCAGAACAAACAACTACCTTGTAATGCTATCAACAGGTTTCCTCAATGTGTGTCCTATCCATCGCCAGCGTCTTCTTCTCAACTCTTGTTCCACTGGCACTTGTCTGGTTCTTGTCATCAATTCCACATTTGTGACTTTGTCATACCATTTCAGTCCTTCTATTCTACGCAAGCACCCGTTTATAAAAGTCTGCAGCTTTTTGGTTGTTGTTTTTGTTGTTCTCCATGTCTCAGAGCCATACAATATGACTGACTTCACATTTGAGTTGAAGATTCTTATTTTCGTGTTGGACTTGATTTCTCTTGTTCTCCATATGTTTCCCAATGCAATGAAAGCTCCTCTTGATTTTTGAATTCTTATTTTGATATCACTGTCTGTCCCTCCAGCTTTGTCTATATTTTTCTTCCAAGATATGTGTAAGATTCTACATATTTTAGTGGTGTTTCTTCAAGTTCACCCTTGTTATCATTTCTTGCATTTATTCTCATAATCTTTGTCTTTTCCCTGTGTATTTTCAGGCCCACTTGTTGTGACCTCTCATCGAGAATTTTCATTTTCTCTTGCATCTGATTATGGTTATGGGACAGAAGAGCCAAGTCATCTGCAAAATCCAGATCAGCAAGCTGTTTAGTCAGATTCCACTGGATTCCATTTCTATTGTGTGATGTCGATGTTTCCATAACCAAATCTATTGCTATTAAGAAAAGAAATGGAGACAAGAGGCATCCCGGTCTCACTCCAGTTCTAATCCTAAACGGTTCTGTAAGTTGTCCTTCATACAGAACTCTACATGTCATATCTTCATAGGTCTTCTTTATTAAGTTTCTGATCTTCATGGGAACTCCATAATGCCTCATCAATTTCCAAAGCGATTTTCTGTCTACACTGTCAAATGCCTTTTCATAGTCCACAAATCCGATGTATAGCGGTGAATTCCATTCCAGACTTTGTTCAACTATTATTCTCAATGTGGCTATCTGGTCTGTACAGGATCTATTTTGTCGAAAACCTGCTTGTTCATCTCTCAGTTGTTTGTCTATGAACTCTTTTAATCTCTCCAGGATGATTCTGTTTAATACTTTTCCTGGCACAGATAGTAACATTATTCCCCTATAATTTGTGCACTCTTGTAAGTTTCTCTTCTTAGGCAACTTGACCAGATAACCTTCCTTCCATTCTGCTGGTATTTTTTTCTCTCTCCCAGACTTTGCCAAGTAGTTTGTATAATATCTCTGTAGAGGTATCAATATTTGTTTTGATGGCCTCTGCTGGAATGCCGTCTACACCAGCTGCTTTTCCATCTTTCAGAAGCTGTATGGCTTTCTTTATTTCTTCTCTACTTGGTCGTTCACAGCTGATTTGTAGCTCCTCTTCTGCTGGCTGGATGTCTGTGGGATTAGTTGGAGATGGTCTATTGAGAAGTTCCTCAAAATGTTCTGTCCATCTCTTCATTTGTTCTTGTATATTACTAAGCACATTTCCATTCTTATCATTTATGATGCCATTTGCTTGCTTATATTTCCCTGTTAGCTTCTTTGTGTTGTTGTACAGGTCCCTCATATTTCCTTTTGCTGCAGCTTCCTCTTCTTCCCTTACCAAATCATCAATATATTTCATCTTGTTTCTTTTGATGTTTCTTCTTACTTCTTTGTTTGCTTCTATGTACACTTCATGAGCCTTGGCTTTGGGGCTTCTGGTTTTGCTTCTGTTTAAATCTGCTTTCTTGTTTTTCCTGTCTTCTATCTTACTAATGGTTTCTGTTGTTATCCATGCATTGTACTGATGTTCTCTTTTGCTCAGTTCTTCTTCACATGTCTAGTTCCTTATATGTTTTACTTGTTGCCAGTGGTCTTCCGTATCTGTTTCATCTTCCAGCTGTTCGAGTACTTGGTATTATTTGGATAGTGTGATTGAGAATTTTTCTCTTATTTCCTGATTTCTTTGATATCCCACATTATACTGTTGTCTATAGCTATATGCTGTTGTAAATTTTGTGAGTTGTAATTTTGTTTTAGCCAACAGAAGATGGTGGTCTGATACAACATCTGCTCCTCTACATACTTTCACATCATGCAATGATGACCTAAACTTCTTGGTTATGCATATGTGATCAATCTTATTCTCAGTTCTGTGGTCTGGTGATATCCATGCTGCGTTATGTATTCTTTTATGTGGAAATATGCTTCCTCCTATAGCTAGTTGATTTGAAGCACAGAAGTTTGCTAATAGTTCCCCATTCTCGTTCATCATACCTAATCCCTGTTTTCCCATGATTTCTTCAAAGCCAGTGTTGTCTGTTCCTATTTTCGCATTTAGGTCCCCCATCAAAATTGTAATATCCTTTCTTTTCTTATTGTCCAAGACGCTTTGTAGTCTGGTGTAAAAGTCTTCTTTCACAGATTCTTCTTTATCGTTTGTTGGTGCATAATGCTGGATGATATTTATATTTACTTTCTTTTTGGCTGATTTAAACGTTGCTGTTATAATTCGGGGTCCCATTACTTCCAATTCTTTAAGTGCCTTCTGTGTTTCTTTGGACAGCATTAGAGCCACCCCTTCACTGTGGTGGGCTCTTTCCTCCTCATGTCCTGATTACAACACCATTTTTCCTGTGTTGCCACAGCTGGGTATTTGTATACTAGATCTCGGTATTTGGGCTTCCGTCTGGGTATCAGGGTATTTTTTTCCAAATCTGCATTAATCTGGGTATATTTGACAATTGGCATTTACAGTGTATTCCGTGCAGTGAGCATTATACATTATATTTATATTATAATCAAATGTAAAAAAATTATGTGCTATGTATTTTTTATTCCACTTAAAATTAATTTTTGTTTTTAACCGCATCAATGACATTGTTTTGGACTCGTTTACATCAACTATCTATTTCCTGTTATTTTGTTAATGGCTGTCATCTACAATACTAGATCTCGGTATTTGGGCTTCCGTCTGGGTATCAGGGTATTTTTTTCCAAATCTGCATTAATCTGGGTATATTTGACAATTGGCATTTACAGTGTATTCCGTGCAGTGAGCATTATACATTATATTTATATTATAATCAAATGTAAAAAAATTATGTGCTATGTATTTTTTATTCCACTTAAAATTAATTTTTGTTTTTAACCGCATCAATGACATTGTTTTGGACTCGTTTACATCAACTATCTATTTCCTGTTATTTTGTTAATGGCTGTCATCTACAATACTCAGTAATTTTTGCGATGTGTTTTAAAGTATTCTTTTTTTTTAAATTTTAGACTTAAGCAGATAAACAGCAGATTGTTTTGTTTTTGTTTTGTTATTATAAGATTATACAAATGAGCGATAATGAATGTACCTAGTTAGTTGTAGCAGCATGGCGACGTACACGCCACCTCACTCCTCAGCATGCGTCGAATGAGTGTTTTCTAAGGTTAACTTAGTTAAAACTAAACAAACCAACAAGCTTTTGTGTGAAAGTTTCCAATCGAATACTTGCCAAGCAAGCAGTTGCCAAATATGGAGTTTGCCATACGTTTAATCCTAATAAAAGCATGGTGTAAGATGTGCAAGAATACGTTGTCGGCAGAGATATGCAAAGATTTTGGAACTCCACAATCAAGATTTCACGTTGTCAATTCATGCATATGATCTTGACTATGGAGAAGTTGTCACGGATGCCGAGTAGCTGACTGTCGTGAAACATTCTAAATCCACATATTGTGATGAATTTACCATGATACAACGTTAAAATATCTCCAAATTTAACGATAAAAGGTAGGGATAAAAATAATATGTAAGATACTAGGAGACATGCTCGCCCATGCCAGCCTTTCCCACCGCCATTTAAAACTAACAAGTTAGACGTGCAGACGAAACGTTTACCCTTTGTAGACGGGAGAGAACGGAGGACACCAAAAGGAAAAATATGACTGAACACGTGTTTGAAGATCGCAAGGCTAAAAGACGCAATTGGTAGTAAAAAAGAAAAAAAATTCACGTCACTAGTTGACAGAGGGTAAGGAAATGGACAAAAAACGACTTTAGCTCGTGTCAGAAACAGTCATTTCTTGGACTTTTACGATACTTGATTGTTATTTGAATTCAGCGGCAAAACGCCGTGGAGAAGGTTCTCGAACATATTTCAAAAAAACAACTAACCTTGAAAAAGTAACTTTTCTTAACAATAATGTTAGGAATATAAAACCTAGCTAGTTTGATAGCCCGTCTTGAGCAGAGAAATAATATACTTTAAATTATACAGACGGATAGATAATAAGGAAGATATTGACAAAAGACTGTGTTGTTCATATCAGACGAGCGACTGCACTGTTAAAAAATGTCACTATAGTTTCAAAATTTGCGGCCTTGAGACTCAAGTGCTAAAATCGAGCTGTAATTAAAGAGACGGGAAATGGTGGAGAATTGTGGCTAAAAATAACTTTGGAGGCAGAAGTGTATAGGGTACTGCATGAAAGGGTCCAAGTACCAAGCGTGTTTTTGTATGAAAAACAAGTAGAGACAGACGGACCAACAGACAGTAATACATACGTGACTGAGAGCTGACTGAAATTTGACTTTTGGTTGTAGATTTGAAATTTAGGGGGGGAGTCGGTGATTGGATGAATGAAATCATATTGGTAGGACAGAGATGCGCATTTTTGCCATTCATTACAAAACTGTCCAGAGACACAGTGGTGTAGTACCTGTGGTGTTGTTTCCAGAAGATAATACATAATTTTAGTGGGACGCCATTAGATACACAGCAGCTCAGCTGAGTTTTGCTAGCATTTAAATGTGTTCTCAATTCTGAATTCTGAATTGTGAGTTTCTGTTTGGCACCGAAGAGGTGCCGAATGTTGTTTTAATATACACAAGCGTGGACCAGTGCAGTCTAACATTGTGTCAGAGCAGCCGTATATTGCCCCCAGCACGGAGAGGAGGGGCCACCAGACTCTTGTACAAGATCGACGCAGTCGAGATAAGTGAGATCTGGCCTGCTGGAAGTTCACCAACTGATTTATCAACTGATTTACCAACGAATTTATCAACTAATTCACCATCAAATAAAGACATACCATTGTGGGAAAATAAACCATGTATTCATCCCATAAGTCAATGGACAATGTTTGGTAGTCATAGACTGGGCGTGATGATACCACCCCAACAGTACATTTAGTAATAGTCTCCTGGGACAATCTAATATAATTAATATTAACTAGACTTATAACATACCTGTGTAATCACATTTCATTTTATTATGTCATATAATTATGCATTCCATTTATAACTCCATAATATTTCATATGTTCTGACCAACAAACGTTTGGATCAGAACAAATAAATTTACCAAAAGATTTAATATTTAAAACTAAAACAGCCTGAGTTAGTTCAGTGTGTTATAAATATTAGTATCATTATTAGACTTATTAAATATCTGTGTGTGTGTGGGTAATCTACTACAACACATTACAATTCAGTACCCTAGACTTTTAACGTAGCTACATTCATTAGTAAAAAAGATATGTTTGAGGTCGTAAGTGGTAGTAAGAAGGGGCTTCTGTAATTCGCATCAACATTTATCTCAGGAGCCTTCACAGCTGACCTCATTCATTACATTAGGTAACATCTCAACCATACAATACCATCAAAACCACTACAATATTGGGGTCTTGTCCAGGGATAATTAGATAATCATAAATATTAGAATCTCCTGGTGGGAGAACTAAATAGTGGGGACAAATTGTAAACATTTAAAAGTGTCCCTTAAAATAAAAATGGAAAATCAAATATGGTGAATCTTCACAGCCAGTTAGTTAATTAATTAATTAATTAGAATTACCTGTCATTTGATAATTAGAATTACCTGTCATTTGATAATTAGAATTACCTGTCATTTAATAATTAGAATTACCTGTCATTAAGTAATTAGATTTACCTGGGTCATTGTTATTTTGTGTGATGGCTGAGCTGGCAAAGTTCAGATCAGCTGCTGTGCTAACGGCGAAGGAAATGGGAATGGATGGTCAGGTTTTAATTCAGTATGTAAAGGCTGAATGTGACAAGTATATTGAAAGGGAAGATAGGAGGTTAGCTGAAGAGAAGAGGTTACAAATTGAGGCTGATAGAGAACTTAAGAGGCTGCAGATTGAGGCAGAAGATAAGAGAAGGGAAGCAGAAGAAAAAAGATTGACTGCCGAAAGGGAGGCAGAAGATAGAAGGTTGCAAAGGGAGCATGAATTACGACTAAGGGAGCTGGAATTACAAGGCCATGCTCCTGAAAATGGTGCCAGCCCTTTTGCCTCAGATGCTGCAGCTAGTCAGGGAGTCTCAAACTCAGCTATGGGGTTTCACATAGACCATTTTGTTTTAAAAGACGATGACATCGAGGGGTACCTCAGTCGTTTTGAGTTATTAGCTACTACATATGGGTTAGAGAGAGAGAGGTGGAGTTTAAAGTTATCACAGGGATTGGGAGGTACTTCTTATGAAGTCTTCGCAAAAATGAACAGAGAAGACCAAGACAATTATGACATGCTAAAGCAGGCTCTGTTATTAAGATACGAAAAAAAGGTGAATTTTACCGTAAGAAATTTAGAAATGCCAAACTGTTGTCTGGGGAGACATACCACCAATTCTCTGCCAGACTGGAAACCTATTTGGAGAAATGGACTGCTCTGGGGAAGACCCAAGATCTTAAAGAAATGATCATGATAGAGCAATTAAGAGAGTCCATGGCTCCAGACTTGAGAAAATTTCTCATGGAACAAGGTGCAGAGAGGTTGGGGGAGGTTTTAAATGTCGCTGAGAGGTATCAGGCAGCCCAGGCAGAGGTAAGTGGCACTAAAAAGAAGCACATAGAAAATTTTAAAGCTCCACAGCAATTTAATAAATTTGATAACCGAGAACAGGGTAATAAAGGCAGGACAAACTTTGATAGGCCATGAAATGACTATCGTGACAGAAACTCACAGTTCAATGACCAAGTATATAATTAAAGAAAACCGTTAAACCAAGGAAAAAGATGGTGCAAATGGTGTAAGAAAGACAACCATAACACCGAATTTTGTAGAAGGAAACCTTCAAACATTGCTGCAATGAAGTCGGGGACTCAAATATTAAAGGTTAATCCTAATGGACAGCAGGAACCTTATCACCCCCCAGTTTGTGAGGATGTTATTTGTAATGGGGTCACCATAAGGTGCCTTTATGATACAGGTTTGGATTATGATTCAGTTGTGAAGTCTAGCCTAGTGGACCCAAGTCAGTATACCACAGAAACAGTGGAAATACAAGGGGCGACTAAGGACATACCACTCATGACACTTCCCATCGCAAGGATAACGGTGAAAACTCGCTATGTGGAAGGAGAAATCAGAGCAGCAGTGATAGATGAACCAATCTACCCTCTGATATTGGGGTGTAGGTACGTCTTCTTGGGGAATCCCGAGAGACCTGTGATCATGGCAACAGTGCAGACCAGGTCACAGAAAAAGGAAGAAGAAGGTGAACCTATAAATGCTCATCCGGAGGAGATGAGGAAGGCGCAGGCTGAGGATAGGACACTCAAGCCATGTTTTAAAAAATTGCCCAAATGCCACACACCTCCAAGCAAGGGGGAATATTTTATGAAGGACAGATTATTGTATAGGAAGACAGAAACTAGATCCACTGGTCACGGACAGTTGGTTTTTCCCAAGGTATATAGCGCAAATTTAATAAGGAGCTTACATGTTGGAAAAGATGGTGACCATGAGAAAGTCGGTACCATCTGCCAAAAAGTTGCTCGAAAATACTATTGGCCCGACGTAAATGTCGATATTGAAAACTTTGTAGAAGCATGTGGCGTATTTCATGAGGGAACACACACAAAGGGAAATTATGTGCAGGACCTAGAAACGCCACGGGGCAAACTTAGGCCTGGAAGGAAAAATTATTATAAGCAGGTAGACAAAGTGCAATGGGAGCCCCCTTTTCACACCCAGTTTACACTTAACTGCATTAACATGGCCACTATGCGACGAGTACACAGAGGAAATTTACCCCAGAATAAGCTGACAATCCCTCGGTCAACCTTATATCAACTGGAGGAAACTAAAAGAGAGCGAAGATTTCTCACAAGCAATCTAAAGTGGGGAGACAAACCCAAGAAGAAAATTGGTAGTGGTCGATTTGTGAGTGATGATTCTAGGAAGAAAAGTCCTCATTATAAGGCTTCCAATGGAAGGGACCCGACGGGTTCCATGAAAAATAAGTATAAAAAATTAAAAGTCCAGATGTAGCTTATTAAGGACCTGGACAGATGAGAAGGCAGAAGAGAATGTTACCTCATCTTATCAATATGTGAACGAACTGACCACTCGTCTGAAAGCTGGATGGAAACTGGCAAATGATAATTTGAGGCAAGCCAGGAAGAAACATGCAGCATACTTTAATAGGAAGGCAAAGGACAGCGAATTAGCTGTGGGAGAGAAGGTGCTTCTTCTACTACCCGGTAGCCAGAATAAATTACAAATTGGATGGCAAGGTCCATATACGGTTCTAGAGAAGGTGTCTAGAACAAACTATAAAATTGACAAAAAGGGGAAGGAGAAAGTTTATCATGTAAACCTGTTAAAGAAGTATCTGGACAGACCACTCCAGGAAAGCACCCCCTTACTGACCTTGGCTATCGCAACTCAAATGCAAAAGGAACCACTCACCTCACATGAATACCCATTACATCCTTGTGAAACAGCGGCACAAGTAAAAGTCAGTAAGCACCTGACTAAAAATCAGAGGGAGAGAGTTCAACAGGTTCTAGAGGAACATACAGATGTATTAACAGATAAACCAGGACATACAAATTTGCTACAGTATGACATGATTATCTAACATTTGGAAATTACGATCATTGAATATACATACCAAGCTTCGTCTGTTTAATTCAAATGTTATCTCAGTGTTAACATACGGCTGTGAGAGTTGGAAAATAACAAAATCATTGGAGAACAAGCTGAATACATTCGAGAACAAATGTCTTAGAAAACTCATGAACATCAGTTGGAAAGAATTCAAGACTAATCGACAAATAAGAGAAGACTCTAGGCAGAAATATGTCTCCGACTATATAAGGAAAAGACGATGGTCATATATCGGTCATGTCCTACGAATGCAAAACAACAGAATACCACTACAGGCGCTCACTTGGGTTCCTGAGGGTAAGCGGAAAAAAGGAAGACCAAAAGAAACACTCAGAAGAAACAATAATAAGAGAAGGAAGAACGTTGGGCCTAAATAATGTGCAAGAGCTAAGAGGAGTGGCGTCACAACGAACAACCTGGAGAGCACTGGTTTCTGCCTTATGCGCCGTGTTTGGCGCTTAAAGAATTTATTATTATTATTATTATTATGACATGAAACTGGTAGACTCAAACCCAATCTGTATGAGAGCCTATTCTATTCCGTTCGCGAAGGAGAAGGCATTGAAAGAAGAAATAGAATATTTGTTGAAGGAGGGGATTATTTCACACAGTGAATCATCTTTTAGCTCCAGTGTAGTTTTGTTGAGGAAACCGTCTGGGGAACACAGACTGTGCATAGATTACAGGAAACTGAATGCTGTCACAGAAGGACAAGTGAATCCATTACCAGACACAAAACAGTTATTTGCCAGATTAAACAAGGCAAAATACTTTTCAAAGGTGGATCTTAGTAAAGGCTATTACCAGATTCCAGTGAAGCCTGAACTGAAACCTTATTTAGCGTTTAGCACCTCGGAAGGACATTATGAATTCAATATGCTACCATTCGGATTGCAAAAATGCTCCGAGTGTATTTTCAAGGATGATGCGCAAATTGTTGGATCCCTTGAATAACCCATGTATCACGAATTTCATGGATGATATTATCGTCGCCACAGAGACATTTGAAGAACACATTAACTCTCTAAAAATGTTATTTGATAGGCTTAGGGAGGCGAACTTAACTGCTAGGCCAACAAAATGTTGTATTGGATACAAAGAGTTGGAATTCTTGGGACACACTGTATATCAGGGTAACATGACCCCTGATCCCAAGAACTTGGAAAAACTGCAGAGAGCACCTAGACCACAAACAAAAAAGGACGTGCGATCATTCGTGTCGTTATGTGGATTTTACCAAAAATATATCAAAAATTTTAACTCTATTTGTTCTCCTCTGACTGATCTGACTCGCAAGGGACTTCCAGATAAAATTGGTTGGACTGCGCAATGTGAATTAGCTTTTCAAGAGTTAAAGGATAAACTCACTAGCAAGCCTATTCTCAAATTGCCTGATTTGACACAGGACTTCGGGGTGAGAACAGATGCAAGTAATGTAGGCCTCGGGGCGGCTTTGTTGCAAAGGTCATCTTCACCAGATGGGGAACTGAACCCAGTCGCTTATGCAAGCCGCAAATTGAATAAAGCGGAGCAAGGATATTCCACAAGCGAAAAGGAATGTTTAGCGTTAATCTGGGCGATAAAAAAGTTTCAAATCTATCTGTATGGTAGGACTTTTGTGGTCCAGACGGATCATCAGCCCCTGGTATTCTTATCTCAGGCTAAGCATGAAAACGCAAGATTGTTGAGGTGGTCTTTATTACTGCAACCTTATCAGTTTATTATCGAATACATCCCAGGGTCATTGAATGTCGGTGCAGATTTCCTCAGTCGGCACCCCTGTGATCAAAATTAGAGTAGTGGCAGGCATGGGGAGTAATTTTATCTATGTGTATCACTGGTTTTGGAACTTGCCGTAGTGCATGTTCTGAGGTGGGGAGATGTGTGATGAATTTACCATGATACAACGTTAAAATATCTCCAAATTTAACGATAAAAGGTAGGGATAAAAATAATGTGTAAGATACTAGGAGACATGCTCGCCCATGTCAGCCTTTCCCACCGCCATTTAAAACTAACAAGTTAGACGTGCAGACGAAACGTTTACCCTTTGTAGACGGGAGAGAACGGAGGACACCAAAAGGAAAAATATGACTGAACACGTGTTTGAAGATCGCAAGGCTAAAAGACGCAATTGGTAGTAAAAAAGAAAAAAAATTCACGTCACTAGTTGACAGAGGGTAAGGAAATGGACAAAAAACGACTTTAGCTCGTGTCAGAAACAGTCATTTCTTGGACTTTTACGATACTTAATTGTTATTTGAATTCAGCGGCAAAACGCCGTGGAGAAGGTTCTCGAACATATTTCAAAAAAACAACTAACCTTGAAAAAGTAACTTTTCTTAATAATAATGTTAGGAATATAAAACCTAGCTAGTTTGATAGCCCGTCTTGAGCAGAGAAATAATATACTTTAAATTATACAGACGGATAGATAATAAGGAAGATATTGACAAAAGACTGTGTTGTTCATATCAGACGAGCGACTGCACTGTTAAAAAATGTCACTATAGTTTCAAAATTTGCGGCCTTGAGACTCAAGTGCTAAAATCGAGCTGTAATTAAAGAGAGGGGAAATGGTGGAGAATTGTGGCTAAAAATAACTTTGGAGGCAGAAGTGTGTAGGGTACTGCATGGAAGGGTCCAAGAACCAAGCGTGTTTTTGTATGAAAAACAAGTAGAGACAGACGGACCAACAGACAGTAATACATACTTGACTGAGAGCTGACTGAAATTTGACTTTTGGTTGTAGATTTGAAAGTTAGGGGGGGGAGTCGGTGATTGGATGAATGAAATCATATTGGTAGGACAGAGATGCGCATTTTTGCCATTCGTTACAAAACTGTCCAGAGCCACAGTGGTGTAGTACCTGTGGTGTTGTTTCCAGAAGATAATACATAATTTTAGTGGGACGCCATTAGATACACAGCAGCTCAGCTGAGTTTTGCTAGCATTTAACTGTGTTCTCAATTCTGAATTCTGAATTGTGAGTTTCTGTTTGGCACCGAAGAGGTGCCGAATGCTGTTGTAATATACACAAGCGTGGACCAGTGCAGTCTAACATTGTGTCAGAGCAGCCGTATATTGCCCCCAGCACGGAGAGGAGGGGCCACCAGACTCTTGTACAAGATCGACGCAGTCGAGATAAGTGAGATCTGGCCTGCTGGAAGTTCACCAACTGATTTATCAACTGATTTACCAACGAATTTATCAACTAATTCACCATCAAATAAAGACATACCATTGTGGGAAAATAAACCATGTATTCATCCCATAAGTCAATGGACAATGTTTGGTAGTCATAGACTGGGCGTGATGATACCACCCCAACAGTACATTTAGTAATAGTCTCCTGGGACAATCTAATATAATTAATATTAACTAGACTTATAACATACCTTTGTAATCACATTCCATTTTAATATGTCATATAATTATGCATTCCATTTATAACTCCATAATATTTCATATGTTCTGACCAACAAACGTTTGGATCAGAACAAATAAATTTACCAAAAGATTTAATATTTAAAACTAAAACAGCCTGAGTTAGTTCAGTGTGTTATAAATATTAGTATTATTATTAGACTTATTAATTATCTGTGTGTGTGTGGGTAATCTACTACAACACATTACAATTCAGTACCCTAGACTTTTAACGTAGCTACATTCATTAGTAAAAAAGATATGTTTGAGGTCGTAAGTGGTAGTAAGAAGGGCCTTCTGTAATTCGCATCAACATTTATCTCTGGAGCCTTCACAGCTGACCTCATTCATTACATTAGGTAACATCTCAACCATACAATACCATCAAAACCACTACACATATATAAATTAAAAGGTAAATGTAAAGCCTAACACATAAATTCAATAAACGGGAAAGAAGAATGGTAAAGAACAGTGCTGTCACAATGACTGTACTCGAGATCCCCTTTTTTCTGCTTCGTCTGCATATTCTCACGCTTGCACGTTTACTAGTAAAGCCTACAGCAGCATACACGCGTTTCCACAAAACAATAAAACGTGTACTGTATTTCTTAGAAAACCTTGAGATACGCAAGCTGATTAATGACCTAAATTAATACTAGCATTAATTTCATTTTATACACTGCGTGATGAAAAGACATATGGAATTCGGATAGAAAGAGGGAGGGCTGAAAGCAGGAACGCATGCAACACTAACACGCGTCTCGCGATATAAAATTAATGCCACCCCAAGCGTAAGGCATGAAGCACTAACTTTTTTTTCAAATAGACAGTGAAAAAAAAACACTACCCATACGAGAGTTGGGTTTAAAAACCTGTAAAATGCTTATTGGGAAACATGACATTCTACTGTTTTATGTCTAAACTCCTGACATTAGTCTGACAGTACAGCAGACACCATAAAGTTTGGAAGTGAGGAGGTGGTAACAGCACGACTATCCTAGAAGAAAATACATATTTTGAACGCCGCCACTTAGCTCCATTAAATTTATATATTTGGGTTCCTTAGGACTTGCTGACAAAGAATATGTTAAGTGTTACGCAAATAGTCTAGGAATTAACAAATTATAGCTAAAAGAAAATAGTGAAGGTGTCAGACAACACCAAATAATAATCGCACAGTGGCATGTTTTGAAACCACCATTTTACGGGAAATAGGCCACCATGTTAAATCCTATTTGATTGGATAGAAGTAAATGTAAGGCGAAACACGATTAGTCGGACTACAAATACTAATTTTTTTTTGTTAGGGAAAACGGTAGTAGGGGTACTTTTTTTGGAAAAGCTGTGTAAACATGGCCCGATTGGTTAGACCCGCCAATATAGTCAATTAGGAGCGTCAGTTCAGTGCCACATTTTAAAATAAGCTTACTCAGAAACAGTGCGTTGAGAACCAGCTTATATTTTTTCTAAATAAAAGCCTGGGACAGAGGCAGATCGGAATTTGTGCCATATTCATCGCCAGTCAACGTATTTGTGTATTATTTCCATGAATTGTGGTAAGCTTGACATAATTGATATCTTTTTAATGAAAATTGAATGTAAATTGATAATTTATGTCTGTATATGTGCGTGTTCAGTAGCAAACATGAGGCAAGGCCTAGATAGTGCTCCAACCTGAACAGGACGTGTCGGAGAAAAGTAAAACTGCATGGAATTGCCAAATAGTACACTAACACATCTCTTATTGACTAGAAGGAACTAATGCTGGAATTGCAGAGGAGTAGTAACCATTAGGGAGGAGTATACTGGTGTAAATTGTTTCAGATGAAGCTAGCAGTTGGCCTACCGCTCTGAACTCAGTGTTTGTTATGTATTGTGTTCAGTGTGGAAATAGATTATAAATTAGTTCTGAAGTAGGAGGTACAGCCTTCTTGTTTCAGGGACCGTGGTCCTAAGTTATTGAAGCAGCACCTGGTCTGAGGTTTGCTGAATCCAGAGGCTGACAGCATACTCCTTGGTCCAGATAGCGACCAGTGAGGTGTCTCCAGAACACAGTGAAGCAATCGAGCAGAGGAGTCTTTTCCTGTCGCCATCACGAAAGATAAGCTTCTGTGGCCAGAGCAGCTCAACATTATGTCCCCCCCCCCTCGAAAATTGACATTATATTAAACACAGAGGGACAATAAATTGTTTCAAATGACAGGAACTGTGAACTTTTCCCAATACTATTTCCACGATAATCAAACACTTGAAGTCATGATGACAAACAACAATCTAGCTTGAAAAACAAAACCAGTATTACCTCATAGTACTACTTCACAACTTACACACATAGGATAATACTAATAAATTCTGTCAATACAAAGATCATATTTATAAATTGTGATTACATTTGATTGTGATTCCTGGTTCACTGTGTAGTTGAATCAGGATATCTATTATTGAAAGTAATTATTACATATATATTTTAAACTTTACACTTGACTCATTTAAGATAGTCTTATAGAGTGTTATATGTGTGTGAGTGTCACAGTGTTGTAAAGTGTTGTGGAATAAATTAAATTGTTTATCTGTCTGTTGTTGTTGTGACTTACACTTCATCATTTTCATAACCCTAGACATTCAACGTAGTCATCACAATATTCCAGAATAATTCTGAGTGAGGTATAAATGTGGTAGCAAGTAAGGTCATCTGTAATACACCACACTTATTAGATACAGATACCTTCACAGCTGATCTCAGTCAGTACACTAAGTCCCCTATAAATATTAATATCATTCCACTTTACCACACTGACAAGGGACAATTTTCAACAGTAACAAGTTACATCTAACATTTTATATTTGATTCGAGGAACATTTTGTTAATGTAACTACTGTTAGTATGTTACTGTTAAAATATCTAGATTTCAAGAGTTCATATATTGGGGTGTTAATCAAATCTTCTTCTTTGATCCTTAGCCGCCGACCGTCAAAGCAGTCAGTGGCCATTACGCCTGGTGGCGTCTTGTAGGGCAACAACAAATTGATTCCACTTTGCTTGGTCGGCGGCCATCCTTCGTACAGTGCCCCAACTCTGGTTCATTCTTTGCATCTCAGCCTCCACAGTCCTCCGCCAAGTTGTTTTTGGTCGGCCTCTTTTTCTTTTTCCTTCAGGGGTCCATAGCATAGCTGTTCTTGTGATGGCATCGGGGTCTCTTCTTAATCAAATCATTTATATATAATTGTGAATGTTTGGTAATAAAAAATAAAATAAAACTTAAGAAATAGGTAGCACACAGCTTATTTGTGCTAAATTTGCAATAAAAGATTGTGTAAGCATCGTCTATCCCATGTATTTGAGGCATCCAATAATCTGGGTTTATCTCTAGAACTTGAGTAGCAACCTTGCTAACTAGTGCTGTTCATTAATCAGAAAATTGTCCTTTTTGTATTACTATCAACAGTTTTCTGCTTCCGTGTTATTAATAAAAGAAGAACACATTTTTAAATATTGCTTCGAATTTATGGTCAAGGGTTATCTCTTAACGGGGAGTTTGGATTTGGTTAGACCAAATAAATAAATAAGTAAATAAATGAAGAAAAAAAACTGAATACTGGGATGTGATTGTGTCCAATAGCTAGAATTCTAGCTACCCCTGGCAAGGTGATCGGTAACAAAATCTTAAACAAAAAATGCGTCATTACTTTTACGTCAAATTATTTGGTTCGGTGTTTGCAACGTTTCAAAGCAGGGCATCTTTTTCAAATACTAATGTGCCTGGATCAGTCGATTATGTCAGTAGACTATTTTGTAATGTGTGATGTATTTCCTGATTATGTAAGAGTTTTGTAATGAGTGATATATGTATTGATTATGTAACAGTTATGAAATGGGTGATATATTTTCTGATTGTGTAAGAGTTAAGTAATGTGTGATATATTTCCTGATTATGTAAGAGTTAAGTAATGTGTGATATATTTCCTAATTATGTAAGAGTTATGTAATGCGTGATATATTTCCTGATTATGTAAGAGTTATGTAATGTGTGATATATTTCCTGATTATGTAAGAGTTATGTAATGTGTGATATATTTCCGGATTATGTAAGAGTTATGTATTCATGTTCCTAAAGCGCCCTATGGAGCATGGACCCACAACTACAGCTGGTCACCATGGAGACAGCCTACATTAAAACATGTATGTGATCTTCCAGTGGTGGTTTCTGTACCAGTTAAATAAACATGATGTGGTTGCTAGCCACATGTATGTGTGGCCGCGCATTGCTGATGATGTTGTATAGTGGTTCGTATCACTACCCCAACAGTAGGCAGGCCTTGGTTGATGGTATAAAAGTCATTTCTTGCTGATGCAAAACAACATTAGTTCACGCAGACATCTGACTATTGATATCATCACTAGATGAGTAACTTAACTCAGACAGCTGACGATTGATATCAACACTTGATGAGTAACTTGACCCCGACAACAGTACAAAATATGATGAAGTTTATTTACGTGTAACGTGGATGGTGTGAAATAATGAGTCCAAACTATCCTTGAGGTTGGTCAACCTTATACAGCATAAATGTAAACTCAATTATTTTCTCAATGTCTTACTCTCTCATTCTTCCTTACTGCCTCAGTGTTTACTAGCTGTCTCTAGATGTTAGGGCCTTCACGACTGGATAACGACTACTGCTGTCGAGATTTATCTCCCTTCTAAATTCTTCATGTATGTGAAATTCAACTGTCTCTCAAACATTTTGATTCTAATTCTTCTGAGTCAATCTCCTATTTTTTGTTCTGTGCTCTTCTTAGCGTGTCTTGGTAAAGACTAGCCTAACCACCAGGGGTGATAATTTCTGCCAAATTCTATAATTTCTTACTCGTTAGGCTGACAACCGGTCTACCATTTCCTAGTTTTCCTGACTACCTACTGTTTATTGTTCTCCTCTTGTATTTACTACTTTTAGAGTGTTTTATGGATTCTTTCCATTATACAGCATAATCAAACTGTTCATGAACACCGTCATTTGAACGCTTTTCTTTGTTGATTGTAACTATTTTCGGGAGAGTATATATATAAAATGGAAACAATACAATTGTTTCAACACGGTTGCATTCTTCAGCCGTGACCAACGTACACACGGCGAGAATTACGTTATCTTAGATTCAATGTAAAAGTTCTTTGATGAAAATATTTCGTGTTAAAGTGTGTGGATTGTTTTCAAAGAGTGTTCCCTGATAATAAGTGGTTTTAACAAAAACTTTCAAGTTTTCATGATTTGTACATGCACACCAATTTTTACGCACTTTTTCTTTGTCGAGCGCTACTATTTTTGTGAAAGAATACCAAAAAAAATGAAAAAATAAAAAACCAAAGTATTTGTTTTATATAACACCCAGCCGCGGAAGTTGCACACCGTGCGTTGCGCACTTTTTTGTCTGGCGCGAGTTACTTTTTTCAGTGAGACCGACTGACGTAGCATACATCGGTAATTAAATGTATGTATGCCATTTCAACCTCACGGTAGAAGAGGAACGATTAAGTAAGTAAGCCGTTGCGGTATGAGAAACCGCATGGTTGTTGAAACCATTAACTAAGACAATTAATAGTTTGACAACAAATACACTGTCACGTAAACAGAAACTACACATCAAACCCCAACTCCGACAACTGACTACAGAGATTACAGTTATATAACTACGGGTAGAAACAGAAAGTAGACATTCCACCAACAACGAACCAAAAGCGTAGAACAAGTGAGACAGTTTATCACTGACATATGAAGTAAATCAACACAGTCAAACTATAAACAATCCAATAGAAGAATTACTTATTGCTATTTTAGAAAACATACATCAAATCGGCATTGATTACGTCATAAATCAGCTGGAGTTAAGGAAAACCACACTATCGGTAGACACAAGAGGAAACAAAAAACACACATGGATCTTCATTTCAGCTCGTAGTACTTTTAACGATTGTCGGTACACTAGCAATAATAGATACAGAGGTAAAATCATTACACTTAGAATATATAAATAAATAAGCATATGGATTGAACAAGCAGCAACACTTGAATAAACTTACGACGTGACGACCAAACATCCAGCTAGCAGTCCTTCACAGAAATGAACCTTTTCAGGGTTAATAAAAGTGCCCCCTCCCCCCCCTCCCCCCCTCCCCCCGTCCGCTAAATTTAAAAAGAAAAAGACAGAGATAACAGACCAGCCGTCAAAATATTGTAACAATGTACTTAATATACCCCGACTTATAACCGGGAGATCACACCTCTTGTCAGGTTTTGATGTGATGTCCACGCTCGGAAATAAGAAAAAAAACAAAAAACTTACTTAACCATGTGATACTTAAGCACCAGACATAAAGAAGTTAGGGGAAGGCATCCAATTTACTTCCAAAGGGGAACAATTCAACTATTACTAAAATATAAACTAAATAACAGATTTTCATTTTTTTTTTAAATCAATTCATTATACAAATTAATATAAGGCACAAAAGAATCTCTTATGTTTATTGGTACATTTGTTAAGTTGTTATAAGAAAACTTGTGTTTACCATGTTTAGAATAAAATAACTTTAAAAAATATAAAGTTTGATGCGCAAGTTAAAAAAGTGAACAATTATATCCTCTGCCACTTTCAATGATAATTATATTACGATACTTTCTCTTGCAACAATTGTTTCGAGAACTTTCTGAAGTTTTGTCCCTACACTATAAAGGAGAGCATATAATTTTAGGAATAGATTTTAACTGTGTTTTGTCTGACTTGGATCCTACTGGTCGAAATATGTTCGCCTGTAATGTAGGGACATACTTTAGAAAGTGGATAGAAATTATATACAAAAAAAACGGAAAGTAGGCTCTTAATAAATCACACATTTACAGAACCATTTATTTTAACTAGGTCTATTAGACAAGGGTGTCCACTCTCACCCTTGTTATATGTACTTTCAATAGAACCCGTGTTAGAGAAAATTAGACACAAATATCACGGGGGTTTCATTCCGGGACAAGGTCAAAGAAAATTAGCAGCCTACGCTGACGACACAGTAATTTTCCCAAACAAAATTGCATCCATTCAAAATATTTTAAACACCATTAATGAGTTTTGACAAGACAGCGATGCAAAATTAAACTTTCAGAAATCGAAGTTAATGGGAATAGGTAAATGGAGAAACAGATCAGACTTTACTTTTCAGTTGCTCCAAGTTAATAAAATTGAGACGGCATTGCCTCCCTTGCTTTGCAGTAGTGGTCCAACAGTGGCCAAAACTCAAGAGTATCTATTATAGGCTTCAATGGAGTCTATCTTTACACAAGATTACTCTTGGCTGAAATGTCGATAGAATAGAAGTAAAGCTTCTATCACATGGGAGTCTTCATAAGATATTAAGATAAGCGAAAACAATCTTGGCTGTCGCTAAGCAACGTTAATTCTGTAATCTGCCGACGCCATTTATGAAGAATTTGAGCATTTATTTATTCTAGCATGTTAAGCCCCACCGCTAATTTAATCAGTGGAATTATTATAATAATATATATTTAGCTCTGTTTAGAGTGTGTGTTTAGTAACTTTGACGGAGACAAACATGTAGTACATTTAAAAGGATTGAGTCGAAGTTAAATTTTTAACATTACGAATAAGGAAATTTAATAATCACTTTAAGTTTTAACAGTTAGAAAATAATGTGAATATTTATGAAAATAATTTTTCATCACTTTGATGGGAGTTAACTGAATAAAGGAGGTCACTTTTGGCAGCGGATATTTTTACTTAGCTGCCAATGGTAGTATCTTCTCCTGCTTAGTCAGTTCCTATCACTCTGCTCTCGCTCGTCCCTGGTCGAAGTTCAATCGCCGCACGGTCCAAGAACGTCAAGGAGTAACGGCCAAGTTGGTTCTGCGTCTGTCTATAAGACCCTCTTATGATGTCGTTTCTCACAACGTCAGTCCACTTCTACCTTCACTTGGTTCCAGAGATAGTACTGTCTGCTGGTACCACCAATAACTGGTAATAGATATAGAAACGAAACGCTCTTCTGAGTATGGCGTTTTTCCGACACAGTTATGTGCCTCCCTCTTCTATTCTACCATCCCATGTCATAATTTACCCTCAATGAGAATAAAATTTAATCCCTCGGGATAAAACTTCCTTTATATTTAAACTGAATAGCTTTATCTTTACATTACATTTAAATGACATGGTTAAACGTACAGATATACATGTTTTACATTTACATCTCCACTGTTTGAAAAGTGTCCACAATATAAATTCATTTATGTTTCATTTTTATTTACACTTATGGAAAAGTTTGAAATTTATATTAATTTAAAATGAATATTGTCACATATATCTTTACACTCGTTAAAGCTTGAAAACTTAAGTTAATAGTAAAGTGAATATGTTTATACAGACATTTACACTACTTTAAATATGTAAATAGTATACTTAGAATGTACATCAATTCTTTCATCTTTCCCTCCCTGCTCCGTAGGGAACCTGGAACTACTTTATGCTATTAGTTCTCTTTACGAATCTATCAATAAATCAATCACCAGCCCTTGCAGTTGTGGTTCATGAATCATCATTCTAGATACTGAGGGTTGCCAGCCCCAAATGACTTTGACATACAATAGCCAGTTTCACACATTAAACTGCACATTGTAATATATATATATATATATATATATATATATATATATATATATATATATATATATATATATATATATATATATATATATATATATATATATATTTATTAGTCCACATGTTAGTAAGAAAATATGAAATGTAAATCACAACTTACACCAATCATGCTACAGACCTGTTTGCTCAGATGAATAAAAGAGACGACTCGTTCTCTTACAGGCGTCTTTAATTTTGACGATATATTTCCCTCGGACTCCGTATTTCTTCAGTTTCCTAGTCCTGGTGTTCCTTATTAAAAATCCACACAAAGCGATCTGCTACCAAACCGCCTGCAGCAGGTTTCGAACCTGTTATATCTGGATTATAAAACTGCGTTCATATCCATTAGGCCACAGATGCCGACACAAAGTAATACAGAGGTATGGAAGAATTTGTTAGAGAAAATAAAAAACAGACAAGAAAGTTATAAATATATTATTGTATGCATTGTATACAACATAAAACGTTAATGCAACCCAAAGATAGACATGGGAGTATCTTTACACGATATAGCAACAAAAGTAAAAATTTTAAGAATCAAGGAAATTGGAGAAATCGTTTAAAATTCTGAACAATACCGCTTGGCTCTTTATTATATTGGTTTAAGATTATCTTACTTGTGTCGTTACAACAATAATCAACCTCATTATTATATTGGTTTAAGATTATCTAACTTGTGTCGTTACAACAATAATCAACCTCATTATTATATTGGTTTAAGATTATCTAACCTGTGTCGTTACAACAACAATCAACCTTATTATTATATTGGTTTAAGATTATCTTACTCGTGTCGTTACAACAATTATCAAGCTCATCATTTTGGCACTTTATCACGGTTCTACAAACAATGCATACAAAGCATACAAGAAAACACATCTTTATTACAACAAAGCACACGTTCCATTTACAGAAGTCTCATTAGTGTACAAGAACCCTCATTAGTGACAAGGATAACACGTGGGTACAATTATTTCATAACTGATTACCACCCTATTGTTAGGAGCCTACACGAGTTCCCAGTTGCTCCACCCGCAAAAGAAGTCACCTTTAGATTATTATATAGCATGACACCCATTAGGCAAAAACGTGTTGCACAATGGAAAAACATCCCAAAATGCAAATTAAGTAACACCAATACACAGGTAACAGAAGATCATTTGTTTTTTTTACTGTAGTACAATTACTTCTGCAATAGAAATTTTGAAAAAGGAATTAGCGGTTTACATTTCACGCACTATTGACATGTATAGAGCTATCATGCTAATTCTCTACCTAAGTGTACACAACAAGTAGAACTGAAACTTTTGACCCTGCTAGTGGAATTTAAATATTTAGTCTGGATACGTAGTAACTTCGCTGTGTTTGAAGGGAAACAGTACAACGCTCACTTATTCTCACAATTATACCTACAAAAATACATACTCTATTTTAGAGTTTGAAGGGATTTCTTTTGGGGGGAGGGGGGCGATCTAGGGGGTAATGGGGCAGGGAACTAATTTCAACCCAGAACTGACTGTACATATGTTAATAATTATAGCCATGTTTGGCTTTATGGGTGCAAGTTCTAATGTGTGTGTGAACGAGTTTATTTGATAATGTTCTATTAAGTGTGCCAATGAGTGTAAGTACGCGTGAGTGTTTATATGTATTATACAATGTACTGTGTTTTTGTAAATTGAAAAGAAATACAAATAAAAAAATTAAAAAAAAACGGAACGAATGTATGTATGTGCGTCTATGTATATATAGGTATATAGGTGCAGATTCCAGGAATTTTGCTTTTCTTCGTGTGTCTTCTTAAATGCTTTGACTCATTTCGGATTGTCTAAATAGTGGGGTGCATATACACCCAGAAATAGACAAAAGAGGTTTTTTTTTAATTTACATATAATAATTAAGTTTTAAATATTTATAAGCCTTTTTACTTCGATATTCTTTTTGAATTATGTGTTTATCTGTAATAGTTTATGAGTTATCAATGTTCAAAGAGAATGAGTGTGTTCCAAAAACATTTTAAAAACTAAACTTTAACGAAAACAGGGCCTGCGATTCACAGTTCCAGTGATATTTTCTACAATTTTAAAGATATAGCCATCAAATTTTGCACACTTATAGCCCATGTTATCTTTTATGGTATGAAGCTCCACTTTTTTCTTACATGATATATAAAGAGAGATATTGCTATACAAAGTTCTAAATTTGTGCTATTTAAAAGGGTCATATTGCAAGAGCCATATCTACAAAGCTCATTGGGGTAGACATTTTTGGGTGGTTCACGCCATAGTTAGGGATGTTATGCACATCATCTGCTGGTTTGGCATTCTTTGCACTTTGTATGTGAGTGAAATTCATTCCCAGGTGCACAGTGGGTTTTCCTTTCATTTTTTTTCATCACTTCATGTTAATTAATTATTTTCACATAAAACATTAAAATTTATAAAGTAAACTTTGTTCATCATAAATTATAATATCTCTTGTAACATGTGGCCAAAATTTATGTCAACAAGTTCGTTAGTTATTTTTCTGTTAATTTTTTAATAAAGATAACATTAAGTGTACATGTGAAAGCGTAAGTTGTTTTATATGTAAAATACTATGTACTAAATAGGAATTTGGTTAGCTATAAACAAATTTTATTTTTGTATTCTTCTTTAAAATTTAATGAACTGTATTTATTCCACTGTTACTCTTTAAATCAATATAAAATCTTCATTAATTATTATTTTATTTTTTTATGTATTCATTTATTAAATTATTCTTATTTTCTTTTTAACTTGTTTAAGTACACAAAGGAAGTGAGAGTACGCGCGAGGTTTCATATGTAATATACAATGCACTTTTCTTGTATTTCATGTAAAATGTACCTGTTTTTGTAAAGTGGAAAGATCGTGGATTTATAATAACATTTATGATAAGGCTTGTTCATCTAGGAGTATATGTTGTCATATTTTGAGTTAGAGTTAAGTGTGAAGGATTTTTATGTACGGGGCTGATGTTTGCTAGTAAGCAGTTTAAAGTAATGAGTAGATGTTTTATTTGGGTACTTTGTGCATGATCATTTTGGAACATAGCTCAACTGAGTATGTATTGGTTTTTTAAAAAAAAAATAAAGAAACTGTTCTAATGCTCTTAGTAGTAGTTTGGGGAGAGATAAGGATGAGCTGGGCTCAGATGTTAAGCTGTGAGTTCGCGCACGAGCGACTTCACTGAGCTGTACTGAGAAACATTGATCTCAGGGAGTAGGGGATCTGACAGAGCTTCGAGACGGGTGGTTTTTGTCTCGTTAGTGTGATCAGAATACATATTATTTGAAGTGCGCTATTTGGCGCCGATGAAACATGTTAGTGTGCACATCTGCGTTCACAGTAAATACATTCAACAAATCATCATTGAAAGTGGCAGGGCATATATGTGCTCATTGTTTTAATATGTGCATCATAGTCATAATATTTAAGTTGTTTTCATTCTAAAACAAAAAACAAAATGAAAATGTAACAACTGAATAATTATACTAATAAACGTAAAAGAATATTTTATACCTGTTTGGAGTAGAAAATGCATTAGTTTTAACGCCCAGTTTGGCACTTCGCCACTTCACCCAATAGCCACTCTATGTCAAGTGATGAGACTGGCTGGGAAAGTATTGCTAACGAAGCAGGTGAAAACGAGAGTTAGTTAGCAGCGAAGTGGTCAGTCAGTGTCCAGCCGTGTTACGGTTGAGATGTGTATAACGGGTATGTGTGTATAACCCTAATATATATGTATGGGTATATTATACTGCAGATGGAAGTATATAACTGCATATCATATTTCAGGATTGTTCATGCAAATGAGTGACTACTAGTATTATTATTAATCTTGATTGTGTTCTAATTGCCTGACCACATCAATGGGTCTATTGTGAAGTTTCGTCATGTGTATTAAAGTTACAAACCGTCACTCAGCTGTTATTACTTTCGTTGGAGAAAGAGATGTGTGCACAAAGTAAGTTAATACTCATTTGCCAGGCACGTAAAGAGAGAACCCTGGACATTACATTCCTATCCATATTGAATACTAATAAATAGTCGTGCAAAAGCAAAAGGCAGGAATAAGCACGAAAAATAACTTCTCCCAACAGATGGGGAACCAAGCCATGTGCCTCGTGCATTTTAATGCCTGAATTAATTATGTGCACCAAGTTTATCTATAATGCATTTGCATCAATTGAACTATAACATGATTGAATATGAGACTGGAGTTCAGATGCACTTTTAAGGCAACGTGTTTTAAGCTAGTTTGATTACTTTTTGTTCGGGTAAATGAACTTTCTTGCAAACGAACCTTTTTGCAAACACTGCGGTGAAACCAGCAACCAGGCAAATGAACTTCCCGTGCAAACGAAAAACTTTTTGACGCACAGCGGCAAATTAGCCACGCCCCGTGACCTGTGATCATGACCAGGAATGTGGGTCAAGAAACGCGCTGGTATTGATAGATGCCAAGGAATATTTTAAAGACAAATGAAGTACCTATTTTTCCAAAAACATTGAAAGCTTTTAGGGACCAATACGTTGTACTAACATTTATAAATCAATAAAAGAAACTTTATGTACCTTATTATTAAGAAATAAATAAAACAGTTCGACCAGACGACATATGATCACACAGGTTTTTAGAACTATAGTTTCTATTTTTGGCTCAGTGTTCCTGATTCACGCGAGACAGTGTTAACAGCGTTACGCCGTGTTCAGACGAAAATAAAATAGTTTAGTCTGTATTTTAAGATACGTATAGTTTCATTTCAAAAGCTTGTTTAAAGCATCTTGTGCTTTTGTAGCGTGCTCCATCTTCGCTATTTTTTTTTTCATTTTTTCTGTTCTATATGTTCATGATAAATGTAATTATCCACCAAATGTTGAGGGTGGATGTAGATGTATCACCACTAGACACCAGAGATGATGAAGGCGCAGAAGTATGGTGTCGTTGGTCTGGTTTGTGTATATGTGGAGTCAAACAGGTAGCAGTAAAGTAGAGTCCACACAGGACGTCACATAAACTCACGACGTAGAAAGTCAATGAATGTTGTAACTGCTAGTGACGTTTCCATCATTTATTGGGACGCCACAATGACAAGATGTGTAGACATTAACATGTAGAACAGTCTTCATTATATCGACATAGTCAGCACAACATTCGACAGCAGACAGCATAATAATGGTGAATCAAATCATGGGCTTCAATGCATCATAAACGACTGTAAATGTATTCAGGTGTGGAAACCATCATCCTTTTCTATAACAGTCGATATCTTTATAAATGTATAAATGCAGGAGATTAAATTCCTTCTCCTTCTCTGACCTCCAGCAAGACAGGCATGACTTCTGGAGTATCAAGTAATGTCCTCTGATTCCCTATAATAACAACGGTATCAAACCTAGACTGACGTAGAACCGCCAAAGCAGTAAAGTCCAACAAGCAGATAGCCTTTAGGACATGCATCAACCCGATGCATAACAACATGGTGATTCGTGAGTTGAAAGCTAACGTCGACCCTTTCCCGCCCAGGGAAAGTTGACAACTAGGCACAAAATGTCAATCATAAAAGTTAGCGACAATGATAATCGAATGTAGAGCAATTACCTTCTCTTCAAGAATCAATACACAACTCACTCGCCTCCAGGCGCTTTGAATCACAAAAGGGAAATATCATCTGAGATGAACATTATAGAGGACTTCCATTTCCCGAACAATATGATCATGACAGACGCAGAAAACGCGTCTATCTCACTCGACAAAATCTGTGGCACTCCCGGGCGGAAGCTGGTACAAAACCCACAACCAAACAACAGACATGCGCAAAACGACACTTAAAATCGAGCCTTATAAGGATAGGAAATAGCTATCGACGCAGTTTGACAAACGTTTACAACAAAAGTGGGCCTGAGCGCTCCATAAATGGACATGACCCAACATCGGTCAACCCACAATCATACCGGCAACCGAAGGGCATAGGAACAGGTGACAACCTAAAGTAAAACGTAACTCCAATTCCAAGAGTTATATACCTTGCATTAGAAAAAATTGAGTACACAGATAACATGGTGAAATTCTTATGTGTAACAGTTCAGTGCTGCCATTTTTTTTTAGGTATCCTTTTCTTCATTCATCTTTGGAAGTATGATGAAAGGTGATCTTCTATAGGTTTATGTGAGGTTTGCTTTTAAGGAATTTTAGCGCTTTGACGCATTCATACTGATAGTCCTTTTTTGCATTGCGAACATTTAATTTTTGTTTAGATGTGGCGTTAGTTATGATGTTTTGTTATTGTTTCGTATATATGTCTCACATTGTCAGTTGTTATAATAGTGCTTTCTATACCTTCTTCTCTTTAGTTGTTAATGTGACGGTTGTTTCGTTTTAGTTGTGAATTATTTGTAGTGTCTAATAGTTATTATTTGTTTACATGTTAATATATAATATTGTTTTTCTTGTCTTATTTTAGTTAAATTTTATTTGTTTTTGTGTGTGTTGTATTTGAAAATATACCATCATCATCATCATTGCCATTGACATCATTGCTTCATCTTTTCACTGTACATTTGTCTGGACATATTGATATAAATGGCATAATTTTGCATATTTGATTTTCCTTTTATTATAACATGTATTGAGCACTGCAATGTTCAATAACTATATCACCATAATTTAACACATTTTAATTAAGTCCTTGGTGGTTTTGTAGGACTTACATATGTATTGAGTTTTGTATTGTTTAATCATTATAAATATCACTATATTTCGAACAGAAAGTAGTTTCTGGAAAGAAATCATGTCGTCGTTTCAGGACTTTATAGAAATAAGGATTAAATTGAATAAATCAGGAGCAGAACTAGAGACGTTTGATACCGCACAATTTGACAGCTATAATGCAAGAATTGAAAGACAGAATGAACGTGAATTAAAACGTCTTGAGTTAGAACATGATGACAATAAAAAGGCACAAGTTTTAGAGAAGGACAAGTTAGAACAACAGGAGAAATTGGAGAGAATAAAGATAAAAGAGAAAGAAAAAGATTTTGCACAAGCTCTTGCACTAGAAAAATTAAAGATAGACGCTGAACAAAAAAACTTAAAGATTCAAGCTGAACGGGAAAAAATAGTGGCCTTAGAAAGAGAGCGAGAATTGGAGAAAGATAAAGCAATTGAAATAGAGGAACTAGGATTAGCTGCTGCAGCTGCACAGAAAGCAACTGATTTGGAATTAGAGAAATTGCGTATTCAGAAAGATGTAGATGTTGCTGTCGCCTTAAGGAAAGTGGAGTTGGACGCTCCAAAGACATCATCTAGTGCACCTGTAACCACAAACCGGATACGATTGCATAATTTCAACCAACAAAGCGACTGCATCGATAGTTTCTTACAACGATTTGAGCTTAAGGTCAGTGCGTTGAAGATCCCTAAGGGTCAATGGAGTGCAACGTTATGTGATTTTTTAACAGCGGACGCTGTACAGGCTTATTTTGCTCTGGACAGCAGTAGTAGAGAAGACTACGATGTTGTCAAGGAGACATTCTTACGGAAATTTCAGCTTACGGAAGCAGGATTCCGTTATAAATTTCATTCCTGTCTGCCTAGCAGGAAAGCTGACTTTGGAGAATTTATCTCACTCATAAAATTATATTCTGAAAGATGGATACAGTTGTCCGGAATTGATAAGACCTTCACTGGCTTACTTGATTTAATGTTACGTGACAAGGTGTTGTCGGCATGTAGCACCGATCTTGACTCATTTTTTCAAGAAAGAAAACCGAAAGACTTTGAGGCAATGGAGATACTTGGGAGACAATATATGACAGCTCACCCAGATAAAGAGGTTCACACACCAACTATAAATGACGCACTCCCAGTATGTATGGCTCATCATGACTTTAGAGATGGTGGTCATAGACCTCGATCACAGAGTGTGGACAGCAGAGTAAGGCAAAGATATAGATCCAAATACTAGGGAAAATATAACTTCCCAAGGCAAAGGTCTCCATCTAACTTCTCACAGAGACGAAACTATGGTTATTCAATTCAAGGTCTGTGGCAGCACAATTCTAGCCATGGTGAGGAAAGGCATCACAAACGGATGGATCATAGACCCACACAAGACAATGCACCCTACAATGGTAATAAGAATAATGGCAGATGTTGGTCATGTGCTAGGAATAGACCTTATAAGAAAAACTATGGGAACAGTACTAACAAACCCTGTGGGCATAATGACAATAGCAATCATGAGAAGGGTAATGCATGTGTAACTACAAAAAAGAATGATGAGAAGGGAGCGGACCATGCCAATGCATGTATTGTTAGCTCACTTAATGATAAAAATTGTTATGGGAGAAAATCTTTATTCCAACCTGGTTCACAGCCCAGATTGATCTGTAGGCATGCTCTACCTGCTATGTCATCTTGTGAGAACGTGGGACGCCTCACGTTATATACTGCTTTTCTGTATAACAGGCATGTAAGTGTCCTTCGTGATTCTGGCTGTACCACTGTCGGAGTCCGTAGATCGTTAATTGATGAATTTGCCTTTACTGGTAAAACAGTGAAGTGCATAACATTTGTTGGGAGCATAGAGTGTTACCCAGTGGCAGAAATAGATATTGCCACACCTTTCTTTACAGGTAAGGTAAAGGCATGTGTCCTTGACCAATCAGTATCAGACATTATCCTTGGTAATGTACCAGGTATTAAGGATTGCTCTCCAGAGGAGATACATAAATGGGTTGAATCTCACCCAGTGTTGGCTAACGCTGTGGTCACTAGGGCCAAGCAAGACACTGAATCCAAGGCAGAGCCAGCTATACCATTTAGTGAGAGAGCATCTCTTCAGAATGTTCATGTTTCCCCCAAGTCGTTCGCGACCAAACAGCGCGAAGATGTTGCTTTGCAACCATTGTTTGCTCTAGCAGAGAGCAAACATGTGAAGAAGACAAAAACTGCACGTTATTGGTTTGAATTTAAAAACTCAGTACTGACTAGTTGCTTTGACAACTATGTTTTAGTCAGGAGACAGGTAGTTATTCCGAAGAGTTTTAGACCTATTGTATTGAATACTGCCCATGACTCGCTTTTAGCTGGTCATATGGGGATTAAGCGTACTTTGTTTCGTGTCACCTCAAATTTTTATTGGCCCTGTGTTAACAAAGACGTAAAGCTATACTGCAGGTCATGTACAACTTGTCAAAAGGTAGCACGTAGGGTCAAGCACCACGCTGCACCCTTACAAGTTACTGATGTGCCATTACGGCCTTTCACCAAGCTTGCAGTTGACATAGTTGGTCCTATGTCAGTCATGTCAGATAGAGGATATCGATATATCCTAACGTGTATAGACTTATGAACACGTTGGCCAGAAGCCATACCATTGAAGACTATCACCTCAGCAGCTGTCGCTGATGCTCTATTTGTTATTTTTTGTCGCATAGGATTTCCTGATGAAATTTTGTCAGATCGTGGTACTCAATTTATGTCTCAAATTATGAAAGATATTGAGAACATGTTAGCAATTAAGCATTCATTCACAAGCCCATACCACCCGGAAAGCAATGGCGTTTGCGAGCGTTTCAATGGCTCGTTGAAGCAGTTGTTAGGCAAAGTCACCGAGACATATCCTTGAGTTGGTATATGGTGCCAACCCTAGAGGTCATATGCACATACTCAAGGATTTGAGGTTGGGATCAGTGGAGGATGTTACTGTCCGCACCAGCTATGAACTGGTCATTGATCACAGACAACGCCTTGTGGATGCATGTACTTATGCATCAAATATGATACGTAATGCTTCACACAGGTCGAGATTGTGCTGCAACCAATCTCGAAAATTACGTCCGTTCTTACCAGGAGAACAAGTATGGCTACTTCTTCCGACCAAGGAAAATAAACTGCTATTTTCCTGGCAGGGTCGTTTTAAGGTGGTTGAGAAGAAAACTGATGTAGATTATGCCATTGACATAAGGGGCAAAGTTAAAACATTTCACATTAATATGTTAAAATTGTATGTGGAGCGCCCTGTAGAGTTAGAACCTATCTTGGACAGTATTTCTGATGAACCGGTTCGACAGACTTTGTCAGCTGTTGTGGAATCTGATGATTCTACAGCGAGCGTTATTTCTTTTAATTTTCCTCTGCTGCCTTTAACATCTTCCGAATCTTGGAGAGATGTAACTGTATCAGGTGATTTAGATTTTATTTATCGAGAAAGGGCTCTTGCTGTTCTAGAATCTTTCTCTGATGTGCTGACTGAACTTCCATGTCGCACTGATGTTATCTCTCATGATATTACATTGAGTGATTATTGTCACAGAGGTTTTATGATCATTGAATTGCCTATATCCTCTTCTTTTTCTTTCACCCGTATCCTCTATTTATTATCACTCTTTATTTTTTTTCCTGTATTTTTCGCTATTGTTCGTTTGCGAAAAATATTTTTTTCCCATTCTCATTTCGCCAGTTTCGTTTCTCATTTAGAAACGCATTTCATTGCTGATTAAACGAGTAACTTTTTACGTAACGTGTCAGTCCCTCGCACCAGACGATTTGGCGTGAGAATGCATTCGGTCAATCGCTGTAGATTGACGAATTAACTGTGAATATTTTAGCTATCTCAGACATAGGGCCTACATATCGTCTGCATTCTCACTTGTCAAAACGTAGCTTCTCGGTGAGCGCTGAGGTGAGGCTTGAATCCCGTCATCTCCCTGGGCGCAGTATCAGACATTTGTCTGGTATTTTGCATCTGACACGTAGTTTCCTCGGTAGATTCTCAGTGTCAGGGTGGAGAATTCGCCATCACGCATTCGCTCAGAATGGTCATTTTGGCGTGAGGTGCGAAGACAGGAGGTGTTAAGAGAAGCGGAGGCTATTGCATAGTTTATGGAAATAGTGTACATCTTTGTCTGGTGTTTCATATATACTGGAGGGAGTTAGATTTCATTTTCACTCAGTAACTTCGCAGTCAAGACGAGAACAAGCCTTCGTTCGATTTCTAGAATTTATGTTAATAGAGATATCATTTAGTATGATCGTAGTGGTTTAAGTTCTTAGTAGTTCTGTGTTGAGGTAAATCTTATATTATTTATCTAGTATTGTGTGAGTGTTAAAGTGTTAAATCGCTTATTTCATTTTGCTAGTTAGATTTGTGCAGAGAGTTAAATTATTAAGTCTGTTATATTCTCTAGTCGACGAGTTACAGTGGAAAGCGGAATAAATTATAATTTCTAGCTTAAAATCATGTAGCCAAAATGGATTTAATTTAACTGCTAATACGCAGTTGAGAATATTTTAAAACTAACTTATTAAATGACTGCTACATCTTGAGTATTGACGAAATGCGTAGGTATTCCTAAGTAAGGATGTTTGATTTTTAAATATAACTTATTCCACGGGAAGTGTTAAACTATAAGACAAGCTACGCTTGCAGTTTAAATTATCAGTTATAGTATGTATAATTATTTGATATGTGTTCTTTCCATTTATATATAATGAAACTGTGGTACCCAAACTTTGCCAGCGTTTGAGTAAAGAGATAAATCTGTGAAGAAAACAACAAACATTCTTACCTTAAAGATTTGATGTATAACGTTTACAAGAACTTTAAGATTTTAAAGAAGTAACGGGTCATCGAGCCTGATTTGATTCTTCCTGAGAACACTCTAGTTATTTTTCAGCCTTTGTGGCAAGTAACATATTTCAATCAGTAACTTTCCCGACACTGTTGACAATTGGTGGTGTGACCAACTAAATTCCTATACTGAGAGAAGGTGTCGACCTGACATTCCTCATTCGTTTGACATCTAAGATGTTGACACTGTGCTCGCTATAAACGCTCGTGCCTGGACAATTTTATGTGACTTAAACAGACATCCAAAACAATAGTATTCCCAAGAGACGGTTCCGGAAGTAGTGAATTCAACCCGTCTGTTCATACCTTAACGGGGAATAATTTTAGACTAAATCATATGTATCTGTGACTCTTTGGGCTATCACTTTCTTTTAACGGGACTGTGAGCAATACATCGAGGGAAGGATCATACCAACGGGTCTATCATTCTTGTAGCATTTCTTGATTTTTGTTTATGATTTTTTTCGTATATGCTTGATGTGATTTGATATGTTGTGAGAGAAGTTTAGTCTTGATAAATAAACTACTCATAAAATTTATTCCAGCGTGTCGGTCAGTTCGTTTTCCCAAACTCTTCATATAATTATTGTCATAGTTTTCCCACGTCTGTACGTCTAACTGTCGTCTTATGTGTGTATGTATGTGAGTGGATATATATATATTTCATATATATGTGTGTAGACTGTCTGACTCAATCTAAATCTGTCGTAGAAGATAGGTGTAAAAGAGAAGATGTCTTTATTTTAGAGACAGCCTCTATCACATTTCTACTATCTCACTCGTGGAAATCTATTGCTATTATTACTACTTCTCACTGTGACTATCACTTATTCTAATCTATTCAGAAGGGACCAACCCAAGTCTTAATTCCCCTATCAAAAATCTACGACAATTATCACCCTATCAATCTCAGACCGTATAATACACCCTTACACTACAGATCTCAGGTGGATAGTGAACTTAAGGATATGCTTCGCATGGGCATCATTTCTCCTTCTGAATCATCCTATTCTTTTCCTATGGTTCTAGTTAGAAAGAAGGACAAATCTCTTCGCATCTGCATTGATTTTAGACGTCTTAACAGTGTCACTCTCACAGATGCTGAGCCTATGCCTGTTTTAGAGGATCTCTTATCACAACTATCCCAGGCTACATACTTTAGCAAACTAGATCTATCCAAGGGATATTGGCAGATCCCTTTAACTGATAAAGCCAAACCACTGTCGTGTGGTGAGTCACTGGGGCAACTACGACAGTAGTTTTTGCCAGGAATAGTCTATGAGATATTAGATATAAGGTCTCTAGAAATTGGCTCGTTAAGAAAGAAAAAAAGACCTATTCGAGATAGGGACAAGAAGACAGGAATGCGAATGCTTTCCACGAGACAGTGTTTTCTAATAAATTATGGAAAGAGTTCTGCTTCCCCACGACCTTAGCTTCTGCCCTTAGATCCCGTAAAGAAAAAGCCCCCAACCTCATCTGAGTAGAGAAAGGTTCCTATAGGTGAATATGTAACACCGACAGCACGAGTGATACATTAACAAACTCTTGATAATGATCAACTGATCGTTGGGTTTATTAATGAAATATCCACACATATAGGGTTAGTAATGGTTAGAACGTGATGATGGTGAAAGACGATTCACACAAAACACACAGATGAGATAATAAATTACAGTTAATTAAGTAATAGTTAATTAAAGGATGAAC